>SKCR01052976.1:0-49106 GCA_019454045.1 Zanthoxylum bungeanum | reverse complement strand
TAGCCACAAAACCCGTAGAGCACCGAGACAGTGCTAATAAGTTATTAAGGACAGAGATATATCTCGACTTGGACTGCAAGTTTCATCATTTACCAGGTTTTCTTCATGTACCAAGTTTTAAGGTTTTTTCTAAGTTGACATGTTAGTGTAGATCTAAGTTTGCGTTATGGTTTTTTATTATTTAATGCATGTTAATTTCGGTTAATGACACTAATTTATCCAACATGATCTTTTTCGTTCGAGAATTTCCGAACCTGACCTGAACCTGAAGTGGTCCACCCTTAGATTCGAAAATGGATGCTATATGGGAATTTAATTAATTCAAATTGATTCATAGTATTAGCATAATTTGATTGCGAGAATGACCAAACTATGCTATACACGTGTGGTCTTGATCATATCTTCAAAATCATATTTCATCATTTCTACGACTCGTCGGTTAAATTTTCAATGCTAACATAAGATCGTTATTGGGCTATGGCCCATTACGCGGCCCAAGACTGAGATGATACTGCTTTTGGAAAACTCTTAAACGACGACGTGTGGCAGTTTTGTACGCGTGTCAATGATGAGAACAGAAACAAGTGCAAGACTGATACAGAGGAAATATCAAATAATGGATCCCATAATCTGGCATAAAATTGCTGCTGTATCTGGTACTATAAACATGCCTTGTCGTGAATTTTACGCGCACAAATTTCAATGGATTTGTTTATTGATGCCCAGATTTTGTTTTGACTTAAAACAGGAGTTGCTGCACTCGTTTTGGGCACTTATGGCGCCCATGGCTTTAAGCCCCAAAACCCCACTTTCAAAGAGGTCTAACTTTTTCCCATTTTAGTTCATTTTCAGTTCTTTCATTATTTTTCTTTAATGGGTTTTTTGCTAAGTTGAAACTTTTGAAACCTGTTGATGAAAAGTTGCTTTTTTTTTTTTTAAGTTTTACACTCAATTTGATGTTTAGAATTGATTGGTGGTGAAGGTATGGCAAACGGCTTCTCTTTACCATTTGGTTCACACAGCTGCTTTGGTTTCTGCTCCTGTCACAAAAAATCCCAACATTGTGAGTCTCTTTTGGGTTGTTTCAGTAATTACTATCTGAGCTGTACTTTTGTTTATTAATAGCTCATACATTAATCAAAATAATGTGTTGGCTCATACATTTTGATGAAATTGAAAATGTGTTGGATTAATAACAAAATTTTGTAAAGAAATACCAATAATTATGACTTGTTGACAAATACTAGATCACGAGTTGCACAAGTTTTTGGTTTGTTGTATAAGTTTGGTGGTTATGAGTTGATGGAGTTGTTAAAAATTTATCTTGATCAAGGAGACGAATGAGAAGAATACATGATAATAATCTGATTGAGAATAATAAATATACAACTGACTCTTGTTGTATCCGGTGAATTATCGTCTACTACTCACTGAGGCCTTAACCATCTTGAATAAGGCCCCTGTGATGATTTCTATCCTTGAACTTATGTGATATTATAATAATGTTTTATTCCACTAGTTAGATTGGTGAAGCCTGTTTGTTTATATTCGATAATGTATGTGAGATGGATAAATTATTAATCTTTGGCGATAATGTCAACAATAAGTGTATTTGACCTTCGGCTCTTGTCTTTTGTCCCAGTTTGGAGGCCTTTTGACTGCTGGAATTCTAGCTTTCTCTGGGACGTAAGTGATCATTTCTGTTCTCTTTTTTTTAATCACTTCTGTTCTTTGATGTTGGTATATCTAATATATTGTGTTCGATGAAGTTTCTACTTCATTGATGCTTCTTTTGAGCTCAAATGCGTTTGGTGTGTTTACTGCTTTGAATTTATGCTAGTGAGTGTTGAGTACATGGGTTTAGTTATCCTCCCTGTTGGTTTAGTATGCAAAAACTATAGAATGTTGTAGATTTAGCCGAGTTTCTTTATCTGTTCATAGAGAAATTTCTATATATTTGGGATTGTAGGTGCTATACAGTGGCATTTCTTGAGGACAGAAAGTATTCTACTCTAGCTCCCTTTGGTGGATTTGCCTTTATTGCTGCTAATAGTGATTTTTGAAGTGCTTATTGGGATCAAGTTCAATAATCATGGCAGCTCCTTTGAAGTAGCAACATCAACCTTTGTGCTTTTTGGAAATTGTCTAGACTCTGAAACTTGTTTAAAACTTGATGGCCTATAGTTCGAGTTGGATGAGATGATGCGCAAAATGAAATATCAGTTAAAGGCAAATAGCAGAGCAAAAAACCAGAAAAACTCAAACACCCATGACCATTGCTAGGCAGAGCTTTTCCCCACAAAGCACCCAAATATAATTTACCCAAAAAAAGATCCCCTATTATTAGTAACTAACTAATATATACAAACACACACATGCCCTCATCATTACCCTTAACTATTTTTCCCACACGTCAACAACATAATTCCCTGCCCTTACCAGCTGTTGCCATGCTGATCATTTCTCCACGCATCATCCCTCTTTTTCCCGTTTCTGTCATGAACCCGTTGGATTGGTGGCCTTCCCACTATGTGGGCCTTGGACTTGTAACTCACCAATTGTTCTTAAAACTTTTGCTCTGCTTTTGTCAACATTCTGCATTCCCTCCAAATAACTGTCCCTAACGAGATAGATGTTGAAAGCAAAGGAAGCATGGTATCTTACAGTGTTGGGATTAAAGCAAGGCTGATTTGAATCTTGCTACAATCTGCACCATTCCCACAAGCCCAATCAATAGCAGCTTGCAACTCATCATCTGGGCTCTGCTCATCAGCTATGCACCAATACCATTGCTCATTCTCCCCATCTGATATCAATGCATATTCAAAGCCTGAGTTTTTCAACATTAAGATCCAGCAGCAAATGTAAAGAACATGCATAAAGAACCTGCAAGTTTAAAACTTTGAATTCTAAATTTGATATGAAACAACTCAGGCAGAAGTATTGATTAGCTTACCTGATTTTGGAGTAATTATAGACAAGGCAAGCAGAGCAAGCATTATCCTCAGCAGTACAGTTGACATCTTTCCCATTGAAGATAAGGGGAAAGAATGTGTGTTAGGATCCCAAATCGTACATGGGTTAAATAGAAGAATATAAATTAGAATATAAGTTCATAGGCAGTTGGGAACTCTCTCCTTACAATGAGTTCTACCCATGAATTCTTACAGAGAGGGAGGGAGAAGATGCCATAATACCATTGTTGATGGTAGTTTTTCACCATGAGGAAGTTCAAATACCGCAGAGGGGCAAAATGGGATTTATACTTGGACAAGAGAATGATGAAGGACCGATGGCTTAGGGATACTGAAGATAGACAGAGGGGCCCGAGCCACCTGAAAGAAGAGTTTTCATGAGGACAAAACCGACTGATAGAGCAATATTGGGATACCGACCCGACCCAGAGAAGTATTAGATTTGACAACATTTGAGCATTTGTGGAATTCGACCCGAGGTGTTCCATGATTTCCGACCCGACCAGGTCGAAGAAAGGAAGTTTTTATCAAGCATTATACACCTCGGCATACCGACCCGAGGAACGGAGATGAAATCACGATATTTTGTACTTGCATAGGACGTGTGCCCGACTTGGAAGTACGAACTTCTAGAAGGCTAATGTGACAGGAGTAAGTCAACGACTCTCATTGGGCAAAGATTCTGCCAGACGGAACAATATTGGAGTGGTTGAATTGAACAACAGTGTATCACGCAGCAGAATGTGTGGCAGTGGCCAAAAGGTTGGAATGATGGTTTTCTGCTAACAGGGGTAGTTGAGTCAGATGTCAGAGCGACTGTTTGCTGAGTGGTTGGGGAAAAAGAACATGGGGGATGATGACAGGGTGACATAAGCTAACGTCATCGGTTGGTGGAACTGTGGATTTGGAAGGCTATATAAAGAGGTTGAAGCCACAGATTCAGGGGTTAGCAATTTTCATATTTCATTAATTGTAAAAAAGCAAGAGCTTCTAAACTAGTGATAGAGAGAGAAAGTTGATCGGTACCCGATCACTTGAGAGATTTGTAACGAGATAGTTAAGACCCGAGGTATTTTACGCTCTTTGTAAGCTCATCACACCACTCGTATTTCAGGTCGGTCTTGACCTCGAGTAATAATATAAACACCATCATTTATCCTGTGGACATAGGTTAGAGCAACTCTCCACCGAACCACGTAAATATTTGTGATCTTTTGTTTGCTTGCCAAGTTTGTTTCGGGTTCCCTATTAATCAAACAAATTCACTGCTTGGAGGAGGTTTGTTCGAAGGGTCGATTTCCCAAATTACCCTTAAAACGAAAAACAGCCGTCAACAACCCGCAGCCTATTCTGCATGGCACTTCTGCTTTTATAGGGTGTCTCAAACTTTACAATTTGCACGGTAAAAAATTGAGAGCAAAGGCCAACTCACTCTTGTTATAATCATACTTTTCACTCCAAATCTTCTTGTTGGGTGTCATGTTATGGTCTACATCTTCTATTTAGTTTAATTTGAGTCAGTCAACAGTGCTAAACCTTAAATTAAATGTGGAAATGTCTAATTTAGTAAGAAAATGCTCATATAATCTTGCTATAAAATTATAAATTTAAGATCATAATCTCCAATTCCGTTCACCATGCATATAGTCTTTGGTCTTTATTCAAACTTTGAAATCTCAAATGGGAATTCATTTGTTTTGTTTTGTCCTTCCAGAAGATAAATTTATGATCAAAATTTGAAAATCTAGATGGCCCCCATTCAGTTTGGATTATGCAAAGGAAAATTCACAACATTGCTGTTGATTTTGATTTTGATTTTTTTTGGAAATGATTCGGGCTTAAGGGAGCAGGTAAAAACCTCGTGCTGTCTCAGGTTCTTATAAAAAATACACCAGATTCGAACTTAGGGTTTGAACAACCAAATCTTAAGTTGGTATGCTGTTGCTACACAAAGTTAAGCTAACAACCAAAAGCTTATGCATTAAACAGTCTTTTACAAGATCAAATTGGGCCCAAAAATATCACACTCATCTCATGCACAAACTACTGGTTACCTAAACATGTTTCAACAAAATGCATGCATAAGAACGAACAAAGCACGAATTTCTTTCTATACATGCTATAAATTCTGCTGCAAATTGCCTTCTGCAAGTATCAGCTAAAGAAAAAATCAATCAACAATGGCTCTCTGGTTTCTAATCCTTCTTGCACTCTTTGTTGTTCTGGGAGAAGCTCAATCTCAACATCAAATAAACCAAACAGATTTGGATATAGCAGTGGCTGACATGAGAGCAAAATCTTACCATGGTTTTGTAATTCTTCTAAAAATGCTTAATGCAACCTCAAATGGATTACAGAGCACAGATGTGACTTTCTTGGTGCCAAATGATGAGAAGCTATCTGAAGTTGTAGTGAGTCCTGAGCATCTGCATGATTTCATTTTGAGTCATTCAATTCCTACAGCATTATTGTTTAATAACTTACTGCATTTCCCAGATGGGACTTTGGTTCCTTCGAGTGTCCCAGGCAGGATGCTCCGCATAATCAACAATGGAAAAGTTGGCATCTATGTGAACAATGCAAGAATTATCAATTCAAATGTGTGTATGAATTCTATGATAAAATGCCATGGAATTAGCTCTTCAATTGCTTTTGGCAGTGATGCTCCTCCTCCTCCTCCTCAGTCCATGGCTTCTTGGAAGAAACAAGGCAGAGCTAAATCTTTAAAATCTGTTAAGATGAAGAGAAATCCTCTGCATTGAGCCTCAAAGTTCAGCTTGCTTTACAGCTACAGGGGTTTAATTTTAAAATAAAAAAAGTGCTTTTAGCATTGCTCCATGTATATATGAAACAAATGCAAGTCAATAATATTTAAAACAAATGCTTTCTGAAGATATATGTATAAAGAATCACTAGATAAAGAATCACTATCCAAGTTCCACAATAAGAACACAAAACGCAAAGATTACAGAAACCAGCGCAAATTTCACAGGTACAATCATCAGCTGGAAGCAGGTTTCGAGTTTTGACATGCTATATTTAGGCATTAACTATTTGCACGCCATAGGCAAGGCCAGGACTTGCCCTCGGATAGACTACACTAATACTGCGATGCAAAAATGCCTGAACAATGTCTTTGCTGTTAATTCAGATCTACTCTGAACAAGCCTGTGTATAATTCCAAATTAATATGGTCGGCTGTTAAAGATTAGTCAAAATTTTCCTTCAATTTCCTCCTTTTTCCAGCAACCAAACAACAGGAAGAAAAAATATAACAAAATCTGATAAGGGGTTTTTAAGAGAGAAATCTAGACAACCAGGACATTAAGAAATTACCAAATCAAAAAAAAATGTGTTTATGCCTACAGAACCATCCGGTAAACAGTAATATTAATTAACAATAGCTCTTTCCTGAATAATTATGCATACAAGGACGTTGAAATGGAAAAAGACAGAAAAGAGGCAAAAATGTAGTGCTCCTCATTTCTGACCACCGGCTTCAGCTGGCTCGACCACTTCAGCTTCATATGTTTCGGGGGTCTGCAGTTGGGCAACTGGATGCTGAAACTCAGCAGTTGGAGCTGACCATTTGCCTTGAATCGCTATGCCTAACATCTCATATATCTTGCCGCCAAGCTCTGCTGGATTCTCAGGCTGCACGAATAAAAGGATCAGGTTGTAGAAGATCATAGATAATCATACCAAAGCATACAATGTTCAATTTTGTTACATCACTAAATTACTAGGATGAGGCTATAACAAAGACTAGAAACTTTGTTACCGCAAATAAGAACAGAATAAGAATATAGCCAGAGAACTCACAGTATATCCACTCGAAACCAAAGCTGCATCATATAATAAATCTACAGCTCTAAGGGCATCATTGTCATCTGGGTTACTTCTGCTTGCAGCCTGAAATCAAGTAAAAGGACATAATGGAATCACATTAAGCATTGTTAGACTTTAAAGAGAAGGAAATAAGTGGCAAGTAGATATTTTTCTTGTTCTTCAACATACATTCAAGTTTTGAATAATGGGGTGATCGGGATTAATCTCAAACACCCTTCTTCCCCTCATGAACTCCATGCTTGAGGTATCACCAACTGTTTGCGACTTCATTAACCTACAGGAAAATGAATTCGTATTAAGCATGTTCAAAAGAAAGACGACTTAATTATGCTCTGACTAAAGGCACTTCACCTCTCCATATTAGCTGACCAACCAAACTTAGCAGATACCAGAACACAGGGTGATGAGCTCAGCCGATTCGAGATTTGAACACTGGCTACTTTGTCACCCAAACGCTTCTTAATCCATTCACAAGTTTGGCCAAACTCTTCCTTCATCACCTTCTCCTTTTCCTCATTCTTTTCACCTGCAATAATTAAATCATTTATATAACAAGACTGATCTCTTGCCTATCAACAAACATGAGAAGGTAAAAGAATATCCTTCCTCTTTCAATAGTTTTTTTTTTTTACATTAAATAATAACAATCCTAGAATGCTGGTCTTTTCTTCAAACATCCTCCAACACCAGGAATAAAATTTTAGAGAGTGATAATATCATAATATACTAACCCAAATCCAAGTCTTCCTTGCTAATGTCAACAAAATTCTTCTCCTTGTATGATTTCAGGTTCTGGACAGCAATCTCATCGATGGGATCAACCAAATACAACACCTAAGGCAGTAGGCACCAGAAAAGCATCGTTCAGAACATAGCACAAAAGAAAAACAAACTAACAACTTCTCAAGGACAACTGCATACTTCAAGATCCTTCTCCATAAGTCTCTCAAGGAAAGGCGTGTTCCTAGCACTGGCCACACTGTCAGCAGCAATGTAATAGATATCTTTCTGTTCAGGTTTCATGTTCTCAACATATTCATCCAAGCTTATCATCTCATCTTCACTCTGGGAAGAGAAAAATCGAAGCAATGGTGCAAGGCGCTTGTGATTTTCACGATCTTCTAAGCATCCCAATTTCAAGTATTTGCCAAAGTTATCCCAGAATTTCTCATAATCCTGCAACAAAATGTAACGTGGAGATTACAAATTTTTAAAAAAAATTACTGTACTCCACTTAAACTGAATTTATAAGATGGAGGTTCAGGAAAAATGATATCAGAAACATACAGCTCTGTTCTCACTCGTGGATATTCCCAGAATCATGTCAAAGGCTTTCCGAACCAAGCGTTTCCTCATGATACGAACCTTCAAGGACAACATTAACATAAAATTTAGAAAGACAAATAATAACAAATTCATCCTCTCCTCCATCAAGATCTACCAAGGGGAAAAACACTATAGTACATACAATGCGACTTTCTTGAAGAATCTCGCGCGAAACATTGAGGGGAAGGTCATTTGAGTCCACCACACCTTTGACAAAGCTTAGATATCGAGGGAACTATTCAAATCACAATGAAATGAGCGAAAGTAAGAGTGCAGTTTCATGCTTTCACCTCCTGCAATATGTATATTTTATAGGAAAATCTGCTTACCAATTCTCCATCAAAATCATCTGAAATAAACACCCGTTTCACATAGAGCCTAATATTTTTGGTCTTGGGATTGACCAAGTCATCCTTACCCATAGGAGAAACAGCTGGTACATAAAGAATGGACCTGAACTCCACCTCACCCTGCATAATCAACATTCATCAGCTGGGGGAGCAACGTAGTGCAGAGACCACAAGCAGTCGCAGAAATAGTATATGATGGCTGTCTAATTATTTTCAGAGTGAATTCTACTAGGTAATTATCTAAGAAGACAGATGTTTTCCTTTTCTTTCAAATTTGTATCCTTGGCATGCAGCAGTGGCTTGAAAGTAATAGCTGCCAATCAATTTAGAAGCAGATATGAAGCCAATTAAGAGGAAAATCAATGGCAGAAATTTCGACATGCAAAGTTCTCTAAAGGCATCTACCATACATGTCTAAACTTTGTTATATCATACATGTCTAATCTTTTTATAGCCACTGCCCTGAAGTGTGATCATGCAAACAGATCCAAGACAGAGATGGAAAGTTCAATAAGATGGGCAAAGATTGCAAAATGAATCTAATCAAATGTGTGTGTGCATTGTTATTACCACAGATAACCACTGCCCTGAAGCGTGATAATGCAAACAGATCCAAGACACACAGGATACTTCAATAAGATGGGCAAAGATTGCAAAATGAATCTAACTAAATGTGCATACACATCGTTATTACCTCAGTGGTAAAGTGTGATGACGCTAATGGATCCAAGTACTCGTTAAAAGTTTTCTTGTAAAATTCATTGTATTCTTCGGTAGTAACATCCTTAGGGTTGCGAAGCTGCACAAATAAAATAAAGAAGTTAAAAGACTGTGTTCAAAAAATCATTTTGAAAATCAAAACACGACAATCTTAAAACTCACCCAGATTGGCTGAGTCTCATTAGTGAGCTCCCAGTCCCAGTACTTCTCAACAACAGTCTTGGTTTTCTTCTTCTTCTATTACGCAGAATCAATCATGCAAAAGTCGCTTCATCATATTATTAGAGTTCCATGCATATAGAAAAAGAATAATATATTAAACAAATTATAAGATGCTTACCTCAGTTGTCTCGTCTTGTTTATCCTTCTCGGCTTCAGCTGGATCTTCGTCAACCTCAACCTATACAGAAAAAAGATTAAGGGTCTCATCAGGAACAATACCACAGATAAATTAATTTACTCAAAAGGAAAATTGTTGTAATCATAGTATTGTACCTCTTTAGTGTATCCCTTTTCCTGCCAGGTGTATATTGGGAATGAAACAAACTGTGAATAATTTTTCACAAGCTTTTGAATCCGTTCTGGGTGTGCAAAACCCTTATCATCATGCTGAGAGTTGGCAGAAAACGAAACACACACTCAGTGAGCTTAAAATAAATGATTAAAATTAAAGGGGAAACAAACCACTTGAGACCCAAAAACAATTTAACTGACCTTAAGATATAATGTGAGGCGTGTTCCTCTAGGAAGGAGTTTTTCTGGGTCTGTCTCCTCTTGAATAGTATAGGAGCTAGCATTGGCCTCTCCTACCCAAACATACTGTTTATCAGATTTTGGGCTTTTTGTCGAGACAACCACCTTTCAATATCAAAAAGATACATAAATAACTGGCAGTGCAAAAACTTCTAAATTTACTAGCTAAAAAGATGAAAGATTTAAGGATTTAGGTAAGAATCGTACCCGATCAGAAACCAAGAAAGCAGAGTAAAAACCTACACCAAATTGACCAATTAAATTGTTATCCCCACCAGCATCTTTGCTATCCTGTTAAACATGACATCTCAGAATCCATCAACGAACACAATAAAAGTACTTGGTACAGTATAAACTTGGTTGAGATTTTAAACCTTCATTGCTTTCAGGAACTTTGCAGTTCCACTTTGTGCAATAGTTCCAAGACAGTCAACAAGTTCTTGCCGAGTCATACCAATGCCAGAATCACTGCATCAAATGCATGATGGGCTGCATTATCACGGGAACAAATATCATGAATAGAAAGAGTTTTTGGACCACAATAAGCTTACGTTATAGTTATAATGCCATTATCTTTATCTGTTTGTATGCGAATTTCAAGATCAACAGCATCCTTCAAAATCTCAGGCTCGGTAACACCAAGAAACCGCAGCTTGTCCAAGGCATCACTTGCATTGCTGTAAACACCAATCACAGATATACAAATCAGACGCTAAGGACAACTATATCTTGCATTGAAATCAATGCAAGATAACGTTGAACTACAACATCACCCATTTTTAAACCAAAAAAAAAAATTATTATGGAAGTTGTCACTTGTCATATATAACACAGCAGAAACAATAAAAGAAACCATGATATTGACTATCGTTAACCAGCCTCCAAAGTACAGCTCAACCCGCAAAACTAAAGAAAACAAGAAAGGAACTGACTGTTGATAGCAACAAGCAAAGCATTACTTAATACAAAATTTAAAATATACAAAATCAGAATATACCTAATAAGCTCACGAAGGAAAACTTCTTTGTTGCTGTACAAGCTGTTAACAATAAGGTCCATGAGACGACTAACCTGCCACCGGGTATGATACATTCATAAAACTCCAACACCCATCTAACGTTTAAATGAAAACACAATTGACCTCACAGTATAGATAGTATACCTCTGCTTGATACTCGTATTTCTCAGATGGGGGAGGAGGCGGTGCAGATGCATCAAATGCAGCTGCAGTTGACTCGTAACGATTGCCCAAAAAGAAGCCATTTTTATTCAAGTATAAATCAGTAGAAGATTGGACAGTATTACACCTTCCAGAGGCCAGCACTGAGTACCATCTAGTTTTGTTATCACTCTCCCCCATCTGCAAATAATCAAAGGAAAATATCCATTGTTTGTCATACCAATATTAAAAAAAAAAAAAAGCAACATGAAAAGAAAAATCAAATGCTATTAAGAAAATAATAAACTTGGTTTTCAAACAAAAATTTAACCCATAATTCATTGTATTATACAATACACTTAGTTTTCAAGTAAACATGCTAGTCCACAGAACTACAGTGTACAAACCAATGAGTAGAATAAATACAAGAAAAGATTTTGGAGTGATTTCTTCAAAATGATTTATAGAGGCTTATCCACAACGCATCAAGTAGCAGTTCAAGTGCTTTTAGAGAAACACTTGATAAATCATTTTTTAAAGAAAGAAGGGTTTCCAACAAAGCGGAGTCACAAGCACTCTTAATCAAAATTCAAATGTATAGTTTCTCCACAAATATTTAATAATAATTCAAATATAGCAAAAAAAAAGGACGTTTGAATGGAGAGAGTACCGAATCGCCGGAGAGAGTGGCGGAGAAAATCGGTGCCGCGATGGCATTTCGGTGGTGACGTGCGCCGCCGTGGCGCAGGATAGCGGAAGCGGAGCGCCTGCCGATTCTGTGCATGATCGAGAAGCTTCGACAGAAGAGTTTAGAAATGTCGTGTGAGCGTGTTCGGTACAAGTGAACGACTCTGTTGATTATAATTTATTTATAAAGGGAGGTTTAAGTAGGGTTTTTCATCAAGGGTTTATAGAAGTTTCTGGATATGGCGCTGGTTTCGTTTTCCGCGAAATAAACCATCGGCTGTTAGGGTATTTTAGTCTTTTCGAAATATCTTTTATTGTTTTTATTAAATTTATCCCCTTTGTTCCAACAATTAACATGTTGGCGTACAGATTTAACAAATTTTTCATAATAGTCCCTACGAAGTAGACCCGGCTAAGATTCCGGTTCGGAATCCTAACCGAATTTGTTGAAACCGGATTTGTTCGATTCTGTTAGGGAGACGGTTCCGACGGTTCGAACCGGAATCGTTAGAACCGTTCAGTTCCACGGTTCCAACTGGAACCGTTCTACCCCAACGACTCTCTGCCCTAAATTTTTTTTTTAAAAAGGTAATTACTAAATTACCCTTAATAATATTAATAAACGGCTAATTTTATGGGCATTTTTGGTATCACAAAAATAATTCAAAAATATTGATTACGGTATTCATTACATCCAAGCACTTTAGAAGTAACAACATGTGTGGATGATTGAACCCGAGCTGATCTGAGGCAACAAGAAGATGCCCCCGATGACTTTGAAGACTTATTCAATAATGCATCTGCAAGTGCAAGCGAAATGAGAGCTGGATGATCAACAGACACTGATAATGATGATAATTGATGAGTAAATAATTGTAAATTATAATGGATAACTATCTTAAAAATATAATAGAACTACGTGATTCCTCTCACCCCTGGAGGATACTTAGACAACTTAAGTTTTTAAAAATTTAAGTTCAAGCTCTTTAATTTTATTTTTAATTTAATGTAATCTAAATTCAAATTCATTATTTTAAATAATTTTTTTAATCTCATTTTTTAAAAAAAATCATTATTAAAATTAAAAAAAATTACAGGAAATCGGAACTGAATCGGTTCCACACTTGTGGAATTGGGAACCGTTCAGTTCAGTTCTGGTTTGGAACTGAATCGAACCGTTGGCCTGGTCTACGTACGAAGTAGAAAGTACTAACGACAGACGACCAAGTTTTATCACCATTCCGTAAAAGTAAGGGTGTTTAAATTTTAGGGACAACAACCCAACCCGACACGCTCGGATTTTAAAAATAATAATTTATGTTTGGGTTGACCCGACTCGACTCGGGTCACGAGTTTATTTTTCAAACCCGCTCGTTGTTTGGGCAAAATTTGGGACAAGGGCATTCTTGACTTTTCATTCCAGGCCTACTAACAGTAACAGCCCAATCCCACTAAAAAGAACCCAGAACAGACCAAATCCAAGGGCCCAGTTACCTCCTCATCCCTAGAGAGGCCTTCCATGCAAACCCAAGACTTGTCAGTTACCCCAAGCCTAAAACGCCAGAATCAATGTCAGTAATTCCCTTACGTGGTTAGCCGTTTTTGATATTCAACTGGCAAACAAATAATGGAGGAGTTAAAACAGGCCTTTAAAACATATCTCGAAGGAGCTTATAAAGAGAAGAAGTGATTCATTGTTAGACAGGTCTTAGCTCTCATACTTGAGCTCTCTAAGCTTCTTAATCTCTAAACACCGGCCACCGCCCTCACGGCAGTCAACAAAAGTCAAGGTAACATCAAGCCTTGCTCTTTCATTATTTATAGCTCGTCTTCACTACTGACTTGAGCGTCGGAGTACCTACGGCACCCACCACACCGGTGGGCAATACTATCCGCTCATTCTACATTTGTTTTTCAGGATCGCTAGTGCCCTCATACTACAAATTCACGATTGTAGACCTCGGACGAAAAACACCATCCACAATTTGGCGCCCACCGTGGGGCCTTAGCGATTCATAGCAGACAAAGATCACTCAGACTACGGTCACTAAAAGCACGATTACTTATGGCTTCTAGTAGTGAACAAACACCAGACCATGTGGCAGCACAATTAGCCATGCTCCAAGAACGGTTACGAACTTTAGAAGAAGAGAACATGACCATGCGAAACTCCAACGCAAACCTACAGAAGCAGTTAGAGCAAATCTCTTCAAGCTCTCAACATCGTGAAATTCCAAACCATCCCAGCAATCCTCTAATCCCAACCGGTCTTTTGGGGGCATTTAATAAGGTAACAAGCGACAATCCGCCATCAGACAACCATCCACAACATCAAGGAATAAGCCGACATATCTCCCCAACCGACCAAGCACGGCAAGTTGCCTCCACCATGCGTAAGGAAATGAAGGAGTTCAAAGATGCAATTCTCTCCAGCCTACATGGTGTCTGACTACCAGTGAGAAAAAGACAAGCCGGGTCGATCTCATATACTCTCTTTTTGGGATCCATTACTTCCATCGAACTCCCTAGAAAGTTCATTCCACCAGATATGAAGCTGTATGATGGATCCACAGACCCAGACGACCATGTGGTGGTCCATTACAAATATAAAATGATGTCAACTGGCTTGGCACCCCACCAATGGGAGGCTGGAATGTGCAGAAGATTTGGAGAAATATTAGTTGGTCCTGCCCTCACCTGGTTCGTCAATCTCCCATACAGATCCATCGAATCTTACCAACAGCTGGCAGACAAATTTGTGGAACATTTTGCAAGTTCTTGCAATCTTGAGAAGGCCACCAATGACCTCAATGCCATCCAACAGCGGAGAAGGGAGTCCTTGCAGAGCTACATGGATCGCTTCAATAAAGAAATGATAACAATCCCAGATCTCTATCAGCTTACTGCAGTGGAAGCATTCAGAAATGGATTACTTTCAGAAAGTGGACTCTATAAAAAGCTCACTAAATTTCGATGATACACTATGAATCTAGTCATAACTCGAGCCCAAATCGAGATCAGGTGGGAGGAGGATAAGAGGAACAAGAAGAGAGAAAGTTTCATCAGCCATCACAATGAGAGAAGCTCGAATCCTCCCAAGCTACATAATAAATGATGTGCTAGTAATATATCTCAATAAGGTGTCATTAGACGCAATTAAACCACAAAAAAATCATAGGCCACCCATTATCACCTTGAGGACATCATAGCTTCTCAAACAAGTACTCATTGGTTACTTTTAAAAAAAAACCTTGTCTTTCACAAAATTCCAACTTAGGGAGAAACTCATTTTCTCCAATCGACAACATAAAAAATCATCTGGCCCAATCGACATACTTCTCCCAGCCGACTAAGAAAGGAATAAGAATCTTCCCTCCAGTAGAACCACTTTTTCTATCACTGATATGATGAAACAATGTATCTGGCATGATAGCCCCAATCGACACCACGTATATGAAGAGTTGGCATGAATAGGATATCCTGATGGACAATACTCTAATGAAGACTTGGCATGGACATCCCAGTCAACTTTACCAGGTATGGCTTGCACATTTTAAAAATATCTCAGTCGACATCAGTAAGGCATGGGACTTGTTAGGGATGCTCATTCGACATTAGTGTATAGTTTGAGACTTGTAATATATGTCCTAGTTGGTATTACAATTTATAGTATGAGACCTGCTATGGGTGTCCCAGTTAACACTACAATTTACAACTTGGTAATTGTTATGGATGTCTCAGTCGGCATTTACAATGTATGGCATGAGACTTGTTAGGGATGTCTCATTCGACATTAGTGTGTTTTTAAGGATGTCCCAATTGACATTACTATATGTAGCTTGTCACTCGCTAAAGATCACAATTGACACTATATATATGATGGTTTAATATTGAGCAAATATTCCACTCGACACTCCACGTAGGTTTGACATTTGTTTAAGATTTCATTCGACGTGAGATGGAATAAGACCTAGCATGAGGCAAATGTGTCATTCGACACGACATGGAAGAAGGCTTAGTATCTGACAGAAAATCCACTCAACAGGACAAGGAAAAAGTCTTGGCTAGAAGCTGAGGTTCCACTTCACACGACAATGAAGAACTCATAGCTAGGGGCTGAAGCACCACTCGACACGACAAGGAACATGTCTTAGTTAGAGGCTAAGGTTCCAGTCGACACGACATGGAGGAAGGATCAGCTATTGGCTGAAGTTTCATTCGACATGACAAATAGGTAGGCTGAGCTACCTTAGGTTCCAATCAACATTACATGGATACACATCATGAGGATGATATCCCACTCGACACTACAAAGATGTAGTCTCGGCTCAAGTAAGATGTTCTAGATGAAGATACAACAAGTGAGTGTCCCACTTGACACTACAATGATGTAGTCTCGGGTAAATGAGGATGTTTTAGACGAAGATACAACACTTGAGTATCTCACTCGACACTACGAGGATGTAGTCTCGACTCAAAGAAGATGCTTTAAATGAAGATTCATCATGGGGTGAATGTCCCACTGGACACTACATTAGCATGAGGCGAATGTCTCACTCGACATGACACGCATGGACCTTCATCAGGTTCATTCGACCGTAGTCTCATGGTCTTCAGACGACATGGTCTTCAGACTACAAATCCCGTAGAATGAGGAATTATACACTCATTGACCTTTATCAGGTCTTGTAGAATGAGGAATGAGAACCTTCATTGACCTTTGTCAGGTCTAGTTGCGTGAGGAGTGATGACCTTCTTGGACCTTTATCAAGTCCATTCGACAATTCCATATGACCGTATTCTCATGGACCCTCATCAGGAGAATGAGTGATGACCTTCATAAGGTCTAGTAGTATGAGAATGAAAGACTATTGGACCTTTATCAGGTCTGTAGAGTGAAAACTCTCATAGACCTTCATCAGGTCCAGTAGTATGATAAGGAAAGACATTTGGACCTTCATCAGGTCTGTAGAGTGAAGACTTTCATAAATCTTCATCTGGTTCAGTCGACTGGGAACATTCCTCATGGCTCATGTAGAGTCAAGTTCAAGACCTTTGAACTGTAGTATGGGGATTATCTTGGCTTTCATCTGGTTCAGTCGATTGGGAACACTCCCAATGGCTCATGTAGAGTCAAGTTCAAGACCTCTGACCCGTAGTATGGGGATTATCCTGACCTTCATCTGGTTCAGTCGACCGAGGACATCCCCCAATGACTCATGTCGAGTCAACTGAAGACATGGATTTCCTCCAGTCCATATGACGTTGTCGAGTGAAATTAGTTCATGAACCTTCATCTGTTTCAGTCGACCGGGAACATCCCCCGAAGGACTCATGTCGAGTCAATTGAGAACTTGGACTTCCTCCAGTCCATATGACATTGTTGAGTGAAATTAGCTCATGAACCTTCATCTGGTTCAGTCGATCGAGGACATCCCCCGAAGGACTTATGTCGAGTCAATTGAGGACTTGGACTTCCTCCAGTCCATATGATATTGTCGTGTGAAATAACTCATGAATCTTCATCTGGTTCAGTCGACCGGGGACATCCCTCATGGACTCATATTGAGTCAATTGAGGACTTGGACTTCCTCCAGTCCATATGACATTGTCGAGTGAAATTAGCTCATGAACCTTCATCTAGTTCAGTCGATCGGGGATATCCCCCGAATGACTCATGTCGAGTCAATTGAGGATTTGGACTTCCTCCAGTTCATACGATATTGTTGTGTGAAATAACTCATGAATCTTCATCTGGTTCAGTTGACCGGGGACATCCCCCACGGACTCATATCGAGTCAATTGATTACTTGGACTTCCTCCAGACCGTACGACATTGTCGAGTGAAATTAGCTCATGAACATTCATCTAGTTCAGTCGGCCGGGGACATCCCCCGAAGGACTCATGTCGAGTCAATTGAGGATTTAGACATCCTTCAGTCCATACGACATTGTCGTGTGAATTAACTTCTGAACCTTCATCTGGTTCAGTCGACCAGGGGCATCCCCAATGAACTTATGTCGAGTCAATTGAAGAACTTGGACTTCCATCAGTCCATACGACAAGGACAAATGAATTAACGTTGAACCTTCGTCAGGTTCAGTTAGCAGGTCCCTCATGTTCTATCTCATTCGATATGCACATAAATACTCTCCAAGTCAAAGACTTCTAGACTTAGAGATTATGGGACAAACTGTATGGGCAAAATTTGGGGCAAGGGCATTCTTAAGTTTTCGTTCCAGGCCCACTAACAGTAACAGCCAAATCCCACCAAACAGAACCCAGAACTGACCAGATCCAAGGGCCCAGTTACCTCCTCAGCCCCAGAGAGGCATTCCATGCAAACCCAAGACTTGTCAATTACCCCAAGCCTAAAACGCCAGAATCAATGTCAGTAATTCCCTTACGTTGTTAGCCGTTTTTGATATTCAACTGACAAACAATTAGTGGATGAGTTAAAGCAGGCCTTTAAAGCAGATCTCGAAGGAGCTTATAAAGAGAAGAAGTGATTCATTGTTAGGCATGTCTTAGCTCTCATACTTGAGCTCTCTAAGCTTCTTACTCTCTAAACACCGGCCACCGCCCTCACGGCAGTCAACAAAAGTCAAGGTAACATCAAGTCTTGCTCTTTCATTATTTATAGCTCGTCTTCACTACTGACTTGAGCGTCTGAGTGCCTACAGAACCCACCACGCCAGTGGGCAGTACTCACCCGCTCATTCTACCTTTGTTTTACAGGATCGCTAGTGCCCTCATACTATAAATTCATGATTGTGGACCTCGGACGAAAACCAGCATCCACACCCGTATTTCTTACAATAAATTTGTTACTATTTTTCTAAAAAAATTTATTATTAAAGTTTTTACTTCTTTTTCAATTGTTGAATACTTTTATTGACTTGAAATTGATATATATGACATATTTTCGGGACATAAAATATCTAGTATTTATATATTAAAATAATTAATACATAAAGAAAAAATTTCTTTTTTGGTGACCCGACCCGCTCGGATTTAATAATATAAATTTCGGGTTTGAGTTTGCTTATCACATTGATCTGACTCGCTCAGATTTAACAAATTCAACCCAAACCTGATCCGACCGGTGAACAACCCTAAATACAAGTTGGTTAGTCAAACATTAAATAGATTATACATAGAAGAAATCTATCAGATGTATGTTTAGTTTTTGTTCTATTCATATTAATAAGTAAACTTTTTAGGATGAACACTTGTCATGAAGGGACTTATATTTTAATTTCTATTGTTATATTTAATTTATGTGAGATTTGAGATCTTAACACTCCACCATACTTTACAAATGACATTCATGGCGGTCCATTATATCTAGTTGGGTGACTTCATATTAGTTTGCATATTCCATATTCGAGTAGCAGCCTCCTCAGAAGGTCCTATATGTAATAACAGTCAAAAAAATACACTTACTGATCCATAAGTTAGGATGATGTGTCTGATCTCATAATCGGTGTGGTACTTGTTATAATACCTACAACACCTCAGTTATTTATGACATGTCCAGTATGGTTAATTTCTCATGCATGATATGTCATCATATATATAACCATATGTTAGTGGGTTATATATCTTAGAAATCCCTCCATGAGGTTCGGGAAAAAATTTCAGTTTCAATATTTTTTCTGTCAGCAGAAACCTTTAGTATTTTGGTCATAACTTGATCTACTGATGTTCGTAGTCAGTGATCTTAGTACTGTCGGAAATATTAGACATAGACCTACAACTTTCATGTTAATAATTTTTCCAAAGTTTGAGCAGAATTAAGTCAAATTCGGGAATCTTTTGGGTTGCCTTGTATAGTGATGAAAATACGGTGGGCATTTTAACATATGGCAAATAAAAAATAATAATATTTTAATTGCTATTCTTTTGTGGCACATATATAAAGCTCTACTATTCATCATTTTCTTTCATAGAGCCCACGAAATTTCCCAAAATTTTGCCCTAATTTTCCTTCAATTCTCACAACATTGAAGACGAAGGAGAATGTTGTTACTTTCAAGAGAATCAAGTGAGTTTAGTAAGTTATCTTTTCACTCTATGGTTTGTTATGAACCCTAACTTGCATTTTCAAGTTTTGATTTAAGAATTCATGAGTGTGGAAATGTGATCCTATTACATGTTTATGTTCAGTTGAGTGCTTATTTATGTTTATGGTGATATATTGACATAGATTATTCATGAAATTGATTGAAAATGATAATTTTGAGAATGAGTCTTAGGAGGGCCGAATTTGAGATTTATGAATCCTTGAATTTTGAGGATTGGTGATGTTGGGAAGCATGTTAAGAAGTTGATTTTGTTGTGAGAATTGAAGTGTTATTGTGGTGAAGCTGAATTGCTCTTGCATTAAGAATGGTGGTCGTGAATTCCAAGTTGTAGAAGGATGATGATATTATGAATGATGAATAAAGCCTAGATAATATTCATAATTTGAATGGTTTTCATGTTGAATGATAGGTTATTGCGTTGTTGTTGCCAAAAACATGACATTTGCATGGAAATTGGTTATTGCCGAGAATGACTTAGCAAAGGGTCTAATGTGTAAACATGTTTTGTGAGTGAATATTACTCTTTAAGTTTTATAAGTTTATTATGTTTTTATATTTACGTCATGTTATGATTTTATATTTACGCCCATGTTGAGTTTTTCATATTTTGTTCACGTGGTATTTTTTTTAATGTTACGTTTACATTATGTTTTTATATTTACATTCAAGGCAATCTATATGTATATATTACGTCACGTTTGTTGGGATATATGCCCAATAACATAATGTAATATGTAAATGAGATTTTATTTTAAGCAATAAGCGATGCAATTATTCATTTATTAAAATTTTGATTTTAAAGTTGCATATTATAAATTATCATATATGCCATTGGATACTAAATGTAATTTCAGATTTAGTGTATAAGTGTTATACATAAGAGAATTTAAATATAAAATTAGTAATCCTAAATAGTCCGTAGAGAGCAAACAAAGACGGACACTTTATTTGTGGTTTATCTACAGCTGCGGTCTATTCCATACTGTATGACGACTTTGATCTGAGTTCGTTCATGTGGTATCATGAGAATGGAGCCTATGGAGGCACCTTATATGATGCGATCATATAGGACTGGACCAAGACAAAAATAATTTTTTTTAATATCCGTTATGTAGGGGTTTTAGGGGCTAAATCCGGTAACGCAGCGGAAGCGGCGAAAGATCGTATCTTCCGATTTCAAAACTTTTTCACGGATTAATTAAATAAAAATTTATTTTTAATTATCCAATAATCAAATTATGAAATAAAATTCAAATGAATCATATTCAAGTGAATTTACCGAAATGCCCTTACATTGGTATTTTGTCCATTTTAGTCTGAAATTGATCTAATCAATTTTGAATGATTCTAAATCATTTCTAAGATGAACTTAGCATGTTCAAAACATCAAAACACCAAAAGCAACCAAATCCCCAAATTTTATCCATTTGGCCGAATGCCTCCCAAAGGTGGCAATTTGTGCACTTTGTCATTTCATGCTTCAAAACACATCAAGATGTAATCCAATCAACATGAAACTTATATGCATCATATACACATCCAAATACACAACAGAAATGAAAACCCCAATTTTGGAATTGGTCATGAACCCTAATATTTCAATTTCTTCAAATTGGACAAATTAGACCAAATTGGTTAAATACAATACTTCAATCATGTTTCTTCCATCCATTTCAAGTCTCAACACAATGAAACAACTATAGAACAATTCTAGGTCATTTAAGAGTGGATCAATAACTCTAGAATGGCAACAAGGTTCTAAAACCTTAAAAGAATGCTTATTACTACACTAGTAATAACTTCCACATCATACATGCATATCACCTTCATCAAACTTTATCCATCAAAAGTACAAAGAATAAGAATAGAAAAACTCAGAACATCACAAGATGTTGCCCACAACAAGAGGAACAAATTACTCTCTAATGGAAGGTTGGAAATACTTACTAAATTCCAAGCTTTTCTTGTTTTTCTTTTCTTTTCTCTCTACCTTCTTTGCCTTGTTTTAATGGAGTTTTGATGAAGTGAAAAGGTTCCTTAAACCCTAAAATTAATGAAACAATATATACTTGCCCAATGAAGGCCTTGGCCGAATTTGGCCTAAAGAAATGCAAGTTATACTAGTTTCATTTCATTTCAATTTCATTTGCCAAGTTGATAAAATGATCATTACATTTTAATGACAATTTCAACTTAGTCAACAATGGCAACATGAAAAATATAACCATTATATTCAATTAGGGTCATGGCCGAAATTTAGCAAAAAATTAAAGGAAAAAGATATTTTCATTTTTCAAACAATTTAAACAAATATCTTAAGAAGTCAAAATCAATTTGACAACCTTTTCCTTTAATGTATAAGTCAACAATTGCAACTTATAATCACTTCCTAACTTTATCATTTGGTGATATATTTATATTTTAATTATATTAATCATTTAACAATTAAATAATTAAATAATTAATTAAATACAAATATATCAATATATGTATTATATTTACTTTAAATATTTCAAATACATATATTGATGATATATGTCAAATACCTTTATTTGACTATTTATTAATGTGTATTTAATAATATCATATATTAAATACAAATACACATTAATTAGGAAATGACGGTTCGGCCCGTTCGCATGTATTTTTCGTTTAACGATTAAACGATTTATAAATAATCATCATTATTCACAAATGTTGCTCTAGTGCTCTACGAGTATGTTTCATTATTGAGACTCTCTAGATTCAGGTATATCCGTCACGAAATCCAATTTCATGTGCATAATCTATCCACCCGTAGATTATGACGATCACGGATAAACTAGCTGAATCATACAGGTCGAGGTCATTGCATAGTATAATCCTCCGTCACAGGTATCCAGATAATCCCAGAGATATAGATGTAAACGTCAAATCTCTATAGGTATTATCTCGTCGACGTATCTATTAGCAATCTCTAAATAACACTCGGAACTTACTTCCGATGTATACTCTGGCCACAGATTTAACAGACTGCTAAATATATATGGACTACCTATGCTCTGTACACAGAACTGACGGATCATATCTTGACACACACAGGATATCCTGAGGATCGATCCACACCCAACGAACAGGCGGAGGTCTGATCTAAATAGATCGGTGACGTGACTGCCATCTAAGTGTGGAGGATGTCTCATACATCCACAGTGGTGTCTCATGTCGAAGGACCACTATGCTACTCAACCCGAGAAGATTCTTATTGACGTTGGCGTACCATCCATTAAGAATCTTCGGTGAGCCGTTCAGTGTTTATCCACTATAAACACCTACACGTCTATACGAGTCTCCCTAGACTCATGGTTCATTGGGATAAACCATCGGACCAAGTCTCGATATACGACATGTACTGGTCTCAACGGATTTGACTAACCGACCCGTGTTAGCAAATCTTGACCAGGAACTATGTTTGATAATATACATATAGCAGTGACACTTCCCAATGTCAATTACAAACTAACTTTGTAACTGTGTACTGCATTATATATTATCGGGCCTTTGTCTAATATATACATATCACTAAACCATATTTAGTTTCAATCTAATCGTAATCAGATCGAATATGTATATAAGAACAAGAGGTGCAACCATAAATAAGTAATATTATGGAATAAGGGGATGTTTGTATTCATGAATCAGACATAAATACGGCCCGGATTGGCGCTCTGAGCACCAACCCCAACACGTTAAACAAAGAAATTCATATCAGTATAATAGATGATCATTTATGGGTTGATCTGAATCCTGAGTGTACTATGAACTCATGCATGGCAGACTATGTCATTTGATTAACAAATGTAAAATTGGTGAAGCAATCCCGACCAATAGCTACGAATTTTGGGGACATAGTTTGGTGTGTAGCTGGGGACGTTTTACATAGATATGGAATCCACTCCTGCTTGGGAGAAGTAGATGAGTATCTTCTTTAAGGGTTGATTCGGTACCTGAATGGTTAGAGCGCTCAAGTTTTTTCTATTATGAATAGAAAGATTAATATTCATAATAGTTATAAATAAATCGTTCATTAGAGAATCAGTGATACTTATGACACAAAATAATTTGAGGGGTATAACATACATTATGATCTGGCTCTAATTATGAGATATTTATGGATGGTCAATCTGTATGCAGTGATTATATCGGTGGACGCCGATGACTTTCGATAAAAATATATCTGCAGTAACGAGAGTGCAGCTTTAGATATTTAGTATAATAACTTAAAGTTAATAATTTGAAATATTTAATTAAAGAGCTTTAATTTATATTTCGGGATTATTGGAGCTCAGAACAGTAGGTCCATTTGGTCCCCGTCTTAGCTCATTACACTATAGAAATCCTTGGAATAATTGAATAGTCCAATTATGAAATCACTTGAAAAATATTAAATAATTGAGAATTATTTATTGATATAATTATTAATTTGATTAATAATTATATAATGTCACACTTTATAATTATATATTAAAATGTTCAATATATAATTTTTATATTAATGATTATTAGATAAAAATTTAATATAAGATTTATATCATGATATAAGTTATATTTTAAATTTTAATTTCTAAATAAATGATATTTGATATTATATTTAATTTTTGAAATTAATAATTTTATTGTGACAAAAATGCAATTGGCCAATTTTTATATGTGTGATTATGGTTATGGTTAATTTTGTAAAAAGTACATTTAATTAACTTAAATCTTAAATATAAATTAGAATGTTTTCTCTTTACATTCAAACTCTAGCCACTTTCTTATTTTTCAATGACATTGAAAAAGAGAGAAATGAGAGAAGATATTGTGAAAATTTTCTAAAGAAAATTTTCATGCAAGTGAGTTAACTCCGAGCCCACCCTCACAGATTTCAGGTGTCGAGATATAACATGGAAGATCGAATGGTGGTTCCGATCCTATACTCATGTTTCACGGCGAAAGGAAATTGTTGATCACATTATACATATGATCAAAGGTGAAAATCATCATGATCAAAAGAAACTGATCACGCATGCAAAATGACCATGCGCTAATATTCACTGTGTGTGGCTTATTCATATGTTATTAATATGCATGATGTTGTTTGTATTTCTTCAGGAGGACTATATGAGAGAATTCATACCTCGCATTAAATTGGTACTCGAAGAGTTACTTTCTGGTTAGACCAATGCATGATCAACAATAGTTGGTGACAATTATAATAACGTAACACTTTTGAAATCTGAGCATCAGATACAGTAATATTAGGAGAGTCTACCACCTAGACGTAGTGGGAGTGTTGTGCGACAATCTGATCTTTATCTAGGATTTGGAGAGGTAAGAGTTGTCACCTCTAGTAATGATGTAGATGATATATTGAGCTATCATAGAGCAATGAATGATCCTAATAAATAGGAATGACTCAAAACCATGAATCTCGAGATGGAGTCTGTGTATTCCAACTCAGTCTGGGATCATTTAGGTCAACCTGATGGGGCAAAACCTATAGGTAGCAAGTGGATCTACAAGAAGAAAGATGAGTAGATGAGAAAATACAGACCTTCAAAGCTAAGTTAGTGGCCAATGATTATACCTAGTAAGAGGAAGTCGACTATGAAGAGATTTTCACGCCAATAGTCATGCTTAAATCTATTCATACTCTTCTATCCATTGCTACATATTGTAAATATTAGAAATGACAGATGAGCGTCAAGATAACATTCTTGAATGCTAGTCTTGATAAGAGTATTTATACGGTGCAACCAGAGAGATTCGTTGTCGAAGGTCAAGAGCAAAAGGTTTGCAAGCTGCAAAAGTCTATTTATAGACTGAAGCAAGCATCTTGATATTGGAAAATGAGATTTGATGCGATGATCAAGTCTTATGATTTTGAGCGGAACGTCGATGAGCCTTGTATATATAAGTGTGTCATTTGCGGTAAGGTGGTTTTTCTTGTATTATACGTCAATGATATTTTACTAATTGATAATGACGTAAAAGTATTATCGAACGTAAAATCCTTACTAGCTAACCAATTCCAAATGAAAAGATTTGGGAAAGGCAATTTGTGTACTTAGGATCCAGATTATTTGGGATCACTAGAGACAACTGTTAGCTGTGTCTCAAGCATCCTATATCGACAAGATTATTGTACGATTTTGGGTGCTGAATTCCAAGTAAGGTACTTTACCTATTCGACATGGAATTCACTTGTCGAAAGAATAGTTTCCTAAGACACCTCAAACAGTGGAGGAGATGAGACATATCCCACATGCCTCTGCGGTTGGAAGTCTCATGTATGCTATGAACGAGAACGAACATCCATTATGCAATGAGAATAGTTAGTAGTTTTCAGTATAACCAATGATTAGATCAGTGGGTGACTGTAAATCATATTCTCAAGTATCTTAAGAGAACGAGAGACTATATGCTTGTATATTCTGGAGAGGATATGATCCCTAGAGGATATACAAAATCTTATTTTCAGGTGGATGTAGATTATGATAAATCAACATCTGAATCAGTATTCACCTTAGTTGGTGGAGCTATAGTTTGGAGGAGTATAATACAATATGGTATTGTGAACTCCACCATGGAGGCTGAGTATGTAGCAGCTTATGAAGTAGATAAGGAAGCAGTATGGCTCCAAAAAATTATTGGGAGACCTGGAAGTTGTCCCAGATATGGATATACCACTCACACTTCATTATGATAATAGTGGTGCAATGGTAAAAATCCAAAGAACCAAGAAGCCATAAAAGAATGAAACATATAGAGAGGAAATATCAACTCTTTAGGTAGATGTTGCAGATAGTATTCTGTAGATAATCTGTTTAATCTGTTTACAAAGACCTTGACGACTAAAGTGTTTAAAGGTCACATAAAAGGTTTAGGATTATGCGACATATCTCATTTGCTTTAGTGTAAGTGAGAGATTATTGGGATATATGTCCAAGTGTATAATGTAATATGTAAACAAGATTTTATTTTAAGTTATAAACGATGCAATTATTCATTTATTAAAATGTTGATTTAAAAGTTACATATTATAAATTATCATATATACCATTGGATACTAAATGTACTTTCAGATCTAGTGTATGAGTGTTATACAGAATGAGATTTAAATATGAAATTAGTAATCCTAAATAGTCCGTATAGAGCAAACAAAAACAGACATTTTATTTGTGGTTTATCTACAACTGCGGTCCATTCCAAATTGTATGACGATTTTGATCCGAGTTCGTTCATGTGGTGGCATGAGAATGGATGCACCTTATATGATGCTATCATATAGGACTGGACCAAGATAAAAATGAAATTCTTTTAATATCCGTTAAACAAAGAAATTCATATCAGTCTAATAGATGATAATATATGGGTTGAACAGAATCCTGAGTGTACTATGAACTCCTGCATGGCAGACTATGTCCTTTGATTTTCAAAGGTGAGGTCGGTGAAGCAATTCCGACGAACAGCTATGAATTTTAGTAACATGGTTTGGTGTGTAGCTGAGAATATTTTACATAGATATGAAATCCACTCATTCTTGCGAGAAGTAGATGAGTATTTTCCTTAAGGATTGATTCGGTACTTGAACGATTATAGACTCAAGTCTTTCTATTACGAATATAAAGCTTAATATTCATAATAGTTATGAATAAATCGTTCATTAGAGAATCAATGATACTTATGGCATAAAATAATTAGAGGGGTATAACAGACATTATAACCCCGCTCTAATTATGAGATACTTGTGGAGGGTCAATCTGTATGCAGTGATTATATTGGTGGACGCTGATGGCTTTCGGTATAAAATATATCTGCAGTAATGAGAGTGCAGCTTTAGGTATTTAGTGTAATAACCTAAAGTTAATCATTCAAAATATTTAATTAATGAGCTTTAATTAATATTTCAGGATTATTGGAGCTCGGAACTTTATGTCCATTTGGTCCCCGTGTTAGCTCATTACACTATAGAAATCCTTGGAATAATTGGATAGTCCAATTGTGAACTCACTTGAAAAATATTAAATATTTGAGAATTATTTATTGATATAATTATTAATTTGATTAATAATTATATAATGCCACACTTTATAATTATATACTAAAATGTTCAATATATAGTTTTTATATTAATGATTATTAGATAAAAATTTAATATAAGAATTGATTTTAAATTAAATTTGATTTAATTCAAAATCAAATATGTTATTTATATCATGATATAAGTTACATTTTAAATTTTAATTTCAAATTAAATGATATTTAATATTATATTTAATTTTTGAAATTAATAATTTTATTGTGACAAAATACCATTGGCCAATTTTTATATGTGTGATTAGGGTTATGGTTAATTTTATAAAAGTACATTTAATTAACCTAAACCTTAGATATAAATTAGAATGTTTTCTTTTCACATTCCAACCCTAGCCAATTTCTCATCTTTTCAATGGGATTGAAAAAGAGAGAAAATACTGTGAAAATTTTCTCAAGAAAATTTTCATGCAAGTGAGTTAACTCTGAGCCCACCCTCACAGATTTCAGGTGTCGAGATATAACATGGAAGATCGAGTGGTGTATTCGATCATACACTCATGTTTCACGGCAAAAGGAAATTGTTGATCACATTATACATATGATCAAAGGCGAAAATCATCATGATCAAAAGAAACTGATCACACATGCAAGATGATCATGCGCTAATCGTCACTGTGCGTGGCTTATTCATATGTTATTAATATGCATGATGTGGTTGGTGAAAGTGGTTCATGTATATGGTCAAATGATAACGAGATAAATTTTGGTTGCATGTGTGATGGAAGATAAAAAATCACGGTGGCGCAAATCATTATCAATTCCCAAATGCTATTGCTGCAGCCATGACGTAATTGGTTATGTCAAGAATTGATTATTATTTCAAAGTATCAGATCACGAACATGATCAATTGAATTAAATATTTAAGAAGTGAAATTCTAGGCATGCAAGAATCCACCATTCATGGCTAATGAAGGGTCACAATATGTGCATTTGTAGAATCCACGTACCCGACAAATAATGAAGGACTTTGCAACGTGTATGCAACTGGCTTATAAAGATGGGATGATATGGATTTGAATTTTGACAGAAAAATTCAGAATTGAAGACTAAGAGAATGAAAAAAATTTCAAGGTCGATCCCGGGTGCCTTAACCGCTTCCGTTGCGTGAGGGAAATCGTTTCCTACAACGTTTCCTTGTTTATGTTATGAAACATCATCAAGTCCATGTTCAAGTCATATTTTCTATATACATGATCACATTATGTATTCAATGCGTATGTTTATGTTATGATTTTCACGTTGTGTTCATGCTACCTTTTCCATGTCTATGTTCATGTTATGTCTTTATGCTTACGTTCACGTTATATTTTCTATGTGTAAGTTCACATTGCGTTTTTCCAAGTTTTTGTTTATATTTCTTATATGTATGCACAAGTTGCGTATTTCAAGTTTTTGTTGGGATTTTGGGCGAAAGGCGCGGCGGAAGCGCTGTTCGGGCGAAATCGTATTTTAAAACTTTTTAAATTACCGAATAAATTATTCAATATCTAATATGAATAATTCATTCATACTTCACCTAAATATATTTATTCGATATCAAATAAAGACATAAATAGTTAAGAAACGTCGCGAAACTTTTTACGAAAATGTTTTTCCGCAAAATGACATAAAACGCGTTTTTGACCGAACCGACCACCCAATACACATGAGGGCTACCCAGGTCAGCCCCAATAGTATTAGGGCAGTTCATGGACTGCCCGAACAGTGAAAAATTCACTGTTTGGGCAGCCGTCACCCGGTTGGCTCAAAAGTCACCCGGTAACGCCGTTTTTTGTCGTTTTCGCTTATTTTAATTCCGAAACAATTTCTGAAAATTGTTCCAATATATATATATATATATATCCTTGATACATACATAATTTAAACATGCAATATACATATCTCATACATATTTCTGTTTGTTGGGCCAAGTTAACTTGAAGTTGTGGCTGATTGCATGGTTTGGTCAAATTGGTGTATTTGGGTCATTTTGGTGGATTTGGAAGATTCCTTGGGTTCTGGAGTTTGGTCCACGCATGAGACTTTATGTGAAGGCTTTATTATGTCTAAAACAATATTGGAATGGGTCTTGGACGTGCATGGGCTGCCTTGATTGATTTTGGGTTTTATTTCCGAATTGTGCATTAGCAGTGGCGAGATTTGCACAGTCTTCGTATTTTGGACGTAACTTTCTCTTCCAATGTCTGATTTTGGTAATTCAAGTTTCATTAGAAAGGGAACTCATAGCTCTACAACTTTGTAGCTTATATCAAAGTCCAGTTCGATTGTCTTCTTGGTCAACATGAGGATGCAAGATATCCCTACGGTTTTTATATTTTTTATTTTTTTAAGGTTATGTGTTGTTTAAGTGCTGGGCTGAACTTTAATTATATTACAAAGCCCATGCACGAAATTTTAAAGTATTTTATGTGTTATTGAGTTTATTTTACTAGGGTTTTATTATATTTGGGTAGAATTAGGGTTAGCCACCTATTTAAAGGGGCATTATTCATTGTAATTGGGAATTAACTAAGAATTTTTTTTTTTACAAAACAAAGTGACTTGTGTCTTCTTGATGGAGTGGATTCTTCCTTAGTTCTACGGAACAAAAGCTTATCAACGTGTGGCAAGCGTTGTGGCGCTGTACCGCTATTCAAGTTTCTCCAAAGAAATAAAGAAAGATTCTTAAGGGCAAAGTTCTTTAAGGGTTGGACTTGATCTTGGAAGGATTTTGTTCTTACAAAATCAAGATTCGCGGTTTTTGGGGCTTAGAACACGTGGAGGGGTTTCCTTGGCTTTGTTCCAGGCAGGTTTCTATCATTTGGTATCAGTAGCTCAGGGTTCCAATGTCAATATTTTCTCTATCTTTATCGTTTTATGAAGTCTTCATATTCTTTTTTTTTCTCCTGTTTTTTGGTCTCTTCTCATTTCAATTTTTTTTATTATTTCCGTAGTATTTTTCATGTTTATGACTGAATCTTGGATGTTATTATAATGTTCTTGCATGGTAATAGCATATAGGATTCAATTCTTTGAGTTTTTTTGTCAATTAGGATCGAATTTATCTGTAATTTTCGGATAAGTTCGGTCAGAATTTTTAGTCGCGCGCTGATTTTAAAACGGTTGTAACGTTTGATCTAGAAAGAGTTACATGACCCATAATATATCGATTTATAAGTACTCGAGGAGAGGAATTCGTTAGTGGTTGGCCACGCTCTGTCCGTATAATTTTCGAGTCTCAAAATCTCTTTCAAACAATAGTTACGAATTCTATCCAGTTTCAGTTCAGTTTGTGTTCTTGTTTTACTTTTGGTGTTTTTTTTTTTCAGTTAGTTTCTTTGTGTTTGTTTTCATATTTTCTTAGTGTTTCTTTGAATCTTTTATCATTATTGGTGTCTTTCAAGTAAGGGGTTGATTTATATACATACTCTGATGGACAAAAGGGTATTTATCTTTCGAACGAGATCCTTATCAATAATAAAGTATGTAATATGATTATTAATAGAGGGAATCACAAAAATTTAGCTACCACTACCCTTGTGGAAAAATTGAGATTACCATTGATACATCTTGATAGACCTTATAAGTGGATGAGTGATTTCGGAGAGTTCGAGGTTGCTAAGCAGGTTGTGGTAAATTTTGCAATTGGGAAGTATGTTGACCAAGTAGTTTGTGACGTAGTTCCTATGTGTCATACACATATTTTATTGGGTAAGCCTTGGTATAAATTCAATAAAGTAGTTTATGATATGGATAGGAATATGTACAAATTTAGGTGTGGTGAAAAAATTATCAAGCTTGCTCATTTAACCCTACAAGAGGTCTATAAGGAAGAGTTATACATCCAAAGGAGTGAAGAAGAGTGGGCTAAAAAGAAAAGTGTGATTGCTGAGTTTGGAATGTTACTAGGAGAGGAGAAAAATACATTAGCAAAATGTGAGTTAAAGAAGGATATGAGCGTAGCCTTGAGTAATGAAATGAAACATGTTGATGTTTCAATAAATAAGAGTGAGGTGGTTGATGGTGTTGATGATAGTGATGATATTGATGTACGTGATAACATTAGTGGTCATGATTTGGTTGTTCATGATGCCAATGAGCTCCTTGACGTTACTGTTAAGGGTGAATATCATATGGAGCAATCTGATGTTGGTTGTGAGGACATGAGTATAAAAAATCACGTTACTATTAACTAAGAACATTTTTTTTTACAAAACAAAGTGACTTGTGTCATCTTGAGGGAGTGGATTCTTCTTTGGTTCTACGGAACAAAAGCTTATCAACGTGTGGCAAGCGTTGTGGCGCTATATCGCTGTTCAAGATTCTCCAAAGAAATAAAGAAATGTTCTTAAGGGCAAAGTTCTTTAAGGGTTGGACTTGATCTTGGAAGGATTTTGTTCTTACAAAATCAAGATTCGCGGTTTTTGGGGCTTAGAACACGTGGAGGGGTTTGCTTGGCTTTGTTCCAGGCAGGTTTCTATCAGTACACATGACTGACAGATTCTATCTTGATAGGCATAGGATATCATGAGCATCAGTCCACACCCAACGAACAGGCAGAGGTCTGATCTAAATAGATCGGTGACGTGACTGCCATCAAAGTGTGGAGGATAACTCATATATCCACAGTTGTATCTCAAGTCGAATGACCACTATGCTCGCTCAACTTGAGAAGATTCATATTGACGTTGGTGTACCATCTATTAGGAAATCTTCAGTGAGTCATTCAGTGTATATCAAATAAACACCTACATGTCTATACGAGTCTCCCGAGACTCATGGTTCATTGGGATAAACCATCGGACCAAGTCACGATATACGACATGTAATGGTCTCAGCGGATTTTACTAACTGACCCGTGTTAGTAAATCTTGACCAGGAACTTTATTTAAGGATATACATCTTATAGTGCGCTTCTCAATGTCAATTACAAACTACGTTATAACTGCGCACTACATTGTAAATCCTAGTGTCTTTATCTAATATACACGTATCACTAAACCAGATTTAGTTTCAATCTAATCGTAATTAGATATCTAATCGTAATTAGATCAAATATGTGTATAAAAGACAAGAGGTGCTACCATTAAATAAGTAATATTATGAAAAATAAAATTGCTCATATTCATAAATCGGACATAAATACGATCTGGATTGGCACTCCGAGCACCAACCCTAACAATTTCTCTCACTTGCTCTAGTGCCAATCCACGGTATCATATACACATCTCAATGTATATCACATACTCATGGCCCTCAAGAGCTCACCTAGCACTCAAGAGGTAGGCAACAACAAGTAATCACGCTTTAACAAATTGAGTCTGTCCAACAAACTCAATCGTTTTCCTTAGTCAGCATCATTCATATTTTGTAGAATCCAAATTCCACATCAATATGACTCAGACGCTAAATCAGAATTGTGTTATAGCTACTAAGTTGTCTATGTATTTAGAGATCAAATCCAAATACTATGAGACAACCGCAAGCACTACACTAATATGAAAACTTCTAATCTATAGGGTCACTATGCAAGTTCATAAGTCAATACTTCATAAGTTGCAAATCTTTTCTGACTTTATATGACATAGACCATCTAATGTCATAATTAGACTCAAAACTAATCTGATTTTAATGGTTGCGGGTTATATTCTCCATGAATAAGAAAATCGTTCTTAATATCTCAAATATCATAAAGAACATGTTTCAAGATCCATCTTATGGTCTACATCATATCAAAATAACTCGTAACAATTACAATTAAATTGATATCTTTAATCGCACATTATATAATATTCATTATGCTATCATCAAATGAGGCATCAGATTGACTAGACATTCTAATCAATTTATTTTTCGACAAATGAATCATCTTTTACGAAAGATTAATACTATATACAAAAGACACACTAACTGTCAAACAATTATACTAATTGTCATACAGATAGTCCTGATGTGTCCTTTATTAGATCATATCTAATGCACGATTGATGGTAGTATCTCACAAGTCTCTTAATTTTATATCATATATGAAACTTTATATCAAATATAACATAGACAACTCTCACTGCTTTCACGGAGAAAAGAAGAGTTAAGATATATACAATGCTAGAAAGATTTTTGTACGCTCCCACTGACCCTACTAACAAATATGTATTCTCTATACTTTGATAAAATCAGACAATATAATCGTATCAAAATTAGATAACACAAATTTTCGGAAAACTTATTTGAGTATATAATAGGCTCTATAAGCTAGTATATCAAATTGTGATCTTAGCAGAATACAAACTTTAGGGCCATCCTAGAATGAACTCTTCAAACAAAGTAACCACAACGGATTTCTCATTCGAAGAAAACATTCAGGAACGCCACTTTGCATTCTTTAGCCAAAATACATAGTTTAATATCAACATTAACCAACAGATCCTTAATTTTTCAATTAGTGTGATTAGAGACAAGTTTTCTCAGAATCTACAATAGATCACTGAGTAAAACCTTTCTCACTATCATACTATAAAGGTCAGACCTTTAATAAGTTCACTTTGCTTTTGCTGCGCAAACAATTTGCACATTTTATGAACAATTCATACCAAAAGCTCAATCCAGTTCAAAACTTGATCGTAGTAAGCTATGAACAACCTTAGATCTATGGTTCAAATGTAATTTCCGAAATCGATATCAAATATCGCTCCCATTATAAGTTTTAGGATAATTTTCTTCGATAAGAAAATAACAGAACCAACAAGTATCAAATACTTTGTAAATGATTCTAACATCTTATTGAACTTATACGGAAGATATCGTAGGGTCATTTCATCTAATTAATTATGTAGTTCCATTACAGTTTATCACTCTCACATTTGACTTCAATAAGTCAAGTCTTTTTTACAATCGTTAACATCTGATGTTACACACTAAGTAATAAAATAATTTTATTACTCGGGATCGTAGAAAATATACTCTATCAAATAGAATACAATATTCTATTAAATAGAATAAATGATAAACTTTTACTTGTACCTCAAAGGCGCAAGTACTTTCAATTATATAACCATTATACAAAAGAAGGATTCAAATCTCGAATTTTTCAAGATTTGAATTTTCTACTTATACATATCATATACGTACTGTAGAAACGAATGGAACATTAATTAAATAGATGAATTAGTGTTCTGAAGCATAACCCCAAGAGTATTGAAAACTAATTCGATAACACTCAATATCAACAAATCAAATCATATAAGATTCATTTCTCCCACTGGTCAATTCCATCACGATGGAATCTTAGAATAATAATATCGAGTAAGAATCATATTCATTAAATAACTTTAGAACTAATTGCCTTAAATTCATATGTTTGATCATATCAAACATCTTTGAACAATTCAAAGATATAGTTTTCAACACTTCAAATGGAATATCTATGAACCATTTAAAATATTCTATCCGCATTTCATCAGAAACATATTGAAAGTTCTCGAACCATTCAAGACGTTCAATATATATATTCTTTTAGAAACACGCAACTGAGTCATGACAATTCATTAACTGAGTTACGAAGTAAAGAAAACTATCTATGACAATTTACAATTCATTAAACTACATACTTCCAAAGTATTAGTTTAATAAATCGTGGTCCAATGACGATCATTGGTTAAATAAGATTTAATCACATTCCTGAATACAATATTCATTAAATGGATAAGGATATGTGGTGTGATCTCGTATCAGACCATCATTTACCATACGGAATAAATATCTAATGCTTATGTGATAAAATCTCATAAAACAATGTTCTAAGTTATTTAGTTAACCGATTATTTTCTTAATGTTTATCTTTTCATTAATGACACTACAGTCATATTAAAATATGTAATAACTGTTTATATAGAAAAAGTAACTATCCAATAGTCACAAGTTCTGATATCAAATATCAAAACAGTTATTAAATATTATTTTAAATAACTAGACGTGAGATCTAGTATCCAATACATATAGTTGTCGTATTGTGAGAATCAATATTTTCTATACACAACTATACACATCTTATTTCTTAAGCTTTATAATTTGTGTTATATTATTCACAACAATTGCAAATGATTGATTAGAAAACTGTGTCAGACACGTGACTTCTAAAAGTCACTAAAGCCACGAAACGTCATTATAAGATAAACAAATACTAATGGGGTTTTCCTAATGCCAGTCAAGAATCTCGAGACATGAACTAATTCAAGTCAAATCTTACTGCATAAGAAACTATTCTTACTAGATAATTATATCAAAAACAAATATATATTTAGATTTCTAATCGTGACTTAGTAACTAAGTCGCTAACCATTTTAATTTTTCAAGAAAATCGGAACAACAGTTCCCGATGGTTTGATCTAATCTAACAATATATAAGTCTACTGTCATTCTAGAACCTATTCTAGAAATACACAACCATAAGTAAAGTCAGAAAACATATTCAAGTAATATGTTATGCAGTGGATTAGAAGTTTAATTGTATTAACAATATAGAATAAAGGAAAACAAAAGCAGCAAATTCCATAAAATTACACAATGCATTAGTTATGGATTTTTAACCCAGCAGTGTCTCTCACTACTTTACTTAATACCGTAATCCCCAACGAAGAACGAGAATTTAATAATTAAATCGAATTCCATAGTGAGAGTAGGATCCCATGAATATATTTCGACTCACAACTTTGGCACGATCTCGCCTACGTATATTCATTAGGTAGACAACTCATTGTCAATCACTCACCAGTGACTCCTGATTTTGGTCCTGATCGTTTCTCGTTATGACAGCTTTGGCACGTTCATAATGAGGCATATCAAAGCTTCAATTTCCAATGACAAACTCAAGCTACTGATGTGGTCCTGACAACTTTAGCACGTTCAAGATTTCCACTTTCACTTGAATTTGTCTAGTATCAATTATACACCCGGCATGGATAAAATTCTATCAACTACACCCTCACTGCTTTGGCACGATCTCAGATGCAGCCATAGAAAGTTACCCATAAACCATATTGATAAGATGGATCAAGAAACATGCATCCAATATACGTTACTTTATAGCCTTATTTTAAACGGGGATATTCCTCAAGGAAGCATTGCTCCACATCAAATGCAGAATTTTAATCTAAATCATTTTCTAAACAACTCAATTCTACCTTAGAAAACATAACTCAATTTAACCATTAAATTTCCGTTACATTTCCGTTAGCGTAGAACCGAAAAGTCAAGAAACATATAGATTACATGCATGTGCAAATATTAAATTTGGATTACATATCATATATCAAGCATGACTAATGTAATGGATGAAGCATCAGACCTGCTCTAATACCATTTTTGTTGGGATTTTGGGCGAAAGGCGAGGCGGAAGCGCTGCTCGGGCGAAATCATAATTTTAAAACTTTTTAAATTATCGAATAAATTATTCAAAATCTAATATGAATAATTCATTCATACTTCACCTAAATATATTTATTTGATATCAAATAACGACATAAATAGTTAAGAAACATCGCGAAACTTTTTACGAAAATATTTTTCCGCAAAATGACATAAAACGTGTTTTTGACCGAACCGACCACCCAATATATATGAGGGCTGCCCAGGTCAGCCCCAATAGTATTATGGCAGTTCATGGACTGCCCGAACAGTGACAAATTCACTGTTTGGGCAGCTATCACCCAGTTGGCTCAAAAGTCACCCGGTAACGCCGTTTTTTTACCGTTTTCGCTTATTTTAACTCCGAAACAATTTCTGAAAATTGTTCCAATATATATATATATATATAATATATATATATATATATACATATATATATATATATATATCCTTGATACATACATAATTTAAACATGCAATATACATATATCTTACATATTTCACATGCTTAAAAAACAAAACGAAGAAAATAGAAATTTTCTTAATTTTCAAGTTCCAATTTTCTTCACCTTGGTGTAGTTTGCTTTGTTTCAAAACCCTAAGCTAATTTGTCTCTTGTTCTCAACACATGATAAAATGGCCAAGCCTTCAAAAATGGAAAAAATTTCCATTTATATATTATTCCTACATGTGGCCGAAAATTGGGTAATTATTTTCCAAGAAAATAATAATTTTTTGTGGCCTAAAATTTGACATCAATTTGATCTTATCCAAAATTGATTTTATTTTGATTTTTGTTAATTAAAAATTCATGTGTCAAATACACATGGTTTGGCAAATCAAAATTTGCCAAATTAAAGAATATTAATGTAATATTCTTTAATTAAAATAAATCAATTAACAAATTAATTAATTTATTTAATTATTAAAAAATGAAAAAATAAATACATGAAAAAATATTCCAAGAATATTCTTCCATTTTTATTAATAATAATAATAATTAATTAATAATAAAAAAAACAAGTGTAAAAAACCAATAGGTTAATAATGTGTATCTAATCTAAATTATGTATCGTATACAAATACACATTATTTAATACGCATGTGTAAATTATGAATAATCCGAATTATCCATAATTAATTGCCCAAGTGCTCAACGAGTACACTTTATATTGTGAGACTCTCTACGTTCAAGTTTATCTATCATGGAAACCATTTCTATGTCCGTAATTCATCCACTCACAAATTACGAGGACCACAGATAATCTAGTTGAACCATCCAAGTCGAACTCATTGCATATATAATCCATCTGTAATATGTTATCCGAATTGTTCCGGAGATATAGATTAAACATCAAATCTCCACTATGAATAATTCATGTTTCGCGATATAATTATGATTCTTTAATAAATATTCGGAACTCGTTTCCGAATCATACCTCGGCCAAGGATTTCAAAGAATCACAAATTAGATACCTAAATCCCGTACACGGGACTGACAGATCCTCTCTGAATACATCACATGATATCGTGAGTATCAGTCCATACCCAACAAATAGGCGGATGTCTGATCTTAAAAGATCGTTGACGTGACTATCATCAAAGTATGAAAGATATCTCACATATCCACAATGGTATCACAAGTCAAAAGAGCTAATATGCTATTCGACTCGTAAAGATTCCTATTGACGTTGGTGTACCATCTATTAGGAATCTTTAAATGAGTCGTTCAGTATTTATCCAATAAATACCTACGTGTCTATATGAGTCTCTCAAGACTCATGGTTTACTGAGATAAACTATTAGAACAATTCTAATATACGACACGTATCGGTCTCACGGGTTTACTAATCGACCAATTATGTAAACCTTGACTAGGAATAATTTTAAGAATGAAATATATTGTGACATTTCTCAGTAACAATTGTGGCGCTTTTGGAATTATGTCACAACTATACATTCTAAGGTCATTTACGCCTTTACCATATTTAAGATTATATTGATGATAAATTACTTAATTTTATTCATAATAAAATATAATGTACAACATATTTACAATAAATACAATAAATTTTGGCGCGCCGAACACCAACTCCAACACGGGGTTCATCTGATACCTATTCTAAAATAGGTAATGAATTCGTACGAGCATTGTATGTATAAACTAATGCATATGACGATTTATGACTATGTGTTCTCAATTCATGATTTTTATGTTTAATCTATGTTATGCAAGTTTATAGTTCATATGCATAGCTTATAGTTTATGTTTTCAGTTTATAGTTCATGCATGTCTTCCAGTTTACGTTCATGCCATGATTTCAAATTTACGCGTTATAGATTAATAATCATGCTTGGTTAGGTAGTTGATGACATGATTCATGTATGGATTGAGTTAGATCCAAGCTACCAAGAGTTGGGGTTAGTCATAGCCACGAGTTTTGGGTGGTTTGGTATAATGATGCATAAATTTCATGTTATGAAAATATATCAAGTTAGAATGATATCATTAATGTCTCTATAACACGAGCATGTCACGTCATAAGTATAAATAACAGTGTCAGTAGAGTAGCTTAAGTTAAACTGTCATGTCATGTTCTTAGATCAAGCTTTCATGTTACAATTCATGTCACGTTTTCAGGTCACATTTTCATGCTTGCAAGACACGTTTTATTTTAGGCCATGTTTTCATGTTCATGTCACATCATAATTCTCATGTTTATAGTTTGTGTTGAACAGTTAAGTCACGTTATCAAGTTCATATTGTAGTTCAAGTGTACAATTATAGTTTTCAGTTCATGTATACATGTTATAGTTCTCAAGTTATATTTCAGTTTTCAAGGCATATATATGGTTTTCAGATCATGTTTATCTTTTTAGATTACGTCATTGTTTTCATGATTACATTTTCATATTTACGTTTATAGTTTATGTTTACAGTTTAAGTTTTCATGTACGGACATGTTTGCAGCTTATTCTTTTCGGTCTACAACCATGATTATGTTTTCAGTTTATGATTTACGTGTTTCCAGTTCATGCATTTCATGTGTCATGTTTTCAACTTATATTTCATTAAATGTATTTTCAAAAATACCATTGGCCATTTTTAAACATGTATATATTTTTATTGTAACAAAAATGTCATTGGTCAATTTTTATATGTGTGATTAGGGTTAGGTTTAATTTATAAAAGTACATTTAATTAACCTAAACCCTAGCTATAAATTAGAATGTTTTCTCTTCACATTCCAACCCTAGCCAATTTCTCATCTTTTCAATGAGATTGAAAAAGAGAGAAAAGAGGGAAAATACTGTGAAAAAATTTCTCAAGAAAATTTTTATGCAAGTGAGTTAACTCCGAGCCCACCCTCACGGATTTCTGGTTTCGAGATATAACATGGAAGATTGAGTGGTGGATTCGATCATATACTCATGTTTCACTATAAAAGGAAATTGTTGATCACATTATACATATGATCAAAGGCGAAAATCATCATGATTAAAAGAAACTGATCACGCATGCAAGATGATCATGCGCTAATAGTCACTGTGCGTGTCTTATTCATATGTTATTAATATGCATGATGTGGCTGGTGAAAGTGGTTCACGTACATGGTCAAATGATAATGAGATAAATTTTGGTTGCATGCGTGATGGAAGATAAAAAAATCACAGTGGCACAAATCATCATCAACTCCCAAATGTTATTGCTGCAGCCATGACGTGATTGGTTATGTCAATGATTGATTATTATTTCAAAGTATCAGATCACACACATGATCAATTGAATTGAATATTTAAGAAGTCAAATTCTAAGCATGCAAGAATCCATCATTCATGGCTAATGAAGGGTCACAATATGTGTATTTGTAGAATCTACGTAACCGGCAAATAATGAAAGACTTTACATCGTGTATGCTGTTGGAGTTGGTGCTTAGAGCGCCAATCCGGATAATGTATAATATATTATATTTTATTATTTATTAATAAATTAACTACATTTTCATTTCAAATTTTATTAATGGTATTGTCATTATGCATATTAGATTGATGTATAAATATGCTAATAATGACATCGACCTTAGAATAGTCATGTAGTAATACTGGACACTAGGTGGTCCGACATTGGGATAAATATTACTATTATAAACTATTCTTAAAGTATATATATATTCATAGTCGTTGGTTTTGGAATACGATCGAATTCCTATAACCTATAAGACTAGCACATGTCATGTATTGGAATTGAAGTTCCAATGGTTTAACCCGATGTACCATGAGCTTTGGAAGCTCGTATAGACATGTGAGTATTGGTTGGACCGAATAATGAATAACTAATAGGTGATTCCTAATAGTTGGAAGTACACACCACCGTAAATGGGAATCTCCTCGAGTCGAGTAGCATATGTGATCATTTGACTATATAATATCATTGATTTTGTGTGAGATCATCCACACATTGATGCCATGTATGTCATTAACCTTTCATGGTCTGGCCTCTAGATATTCGTTGGGTGTGGACCGATACACTCAGTAATCAAGTGCGAAGTAAGATAGGATTCGTCGGCCCGTATGTGTACTATAAGGGGTTTAGGTATCTATCTGAGTAAGTCACGATTCTTAAAGACTTTGGCCAAAGTCGATCACCTAGGGTGGATCGCATCAGTTGTAAAGAATCGTGGACATGTCAACATGAGATGTGCGCCCCGGAAACTTGACGGTATATTCTATGTTTCCTAAGCACAACTCGGATAGCCTATGACATATGGATTGTTAAACATATGTGATGACCTCGACTTGTATAGTTCAGAAAGGTCGTTTGTGTTCTTCGCGAATTTAGAAGTGGTCGAATTTGCGTACATATTAGCTAGGCTTATATGACGAACGTGTCTGAACTTAGAGAGTCACAATATGAAGTGTACTCGTTGAGCACTTGAGTAGCCGATTAATTTTTATAAAAGATAATATTGTAGGGGTTGGTGCTCAGAGCGCCAATTCCCGGTTGTATTTTGTTAAATACTTCTGTAAACATTATTATTAGTAATAATATATGCAGTTTCTATAATATAATCTATTCTTTTATATTGTAAAGACGTAATGACCTTAGAATGATTAGTCATGGTACAGTTGCAAAAGCGTCGCAACGGACATTGAGTCGTATCATGACGTTGTCATTCTCAGACAGTTCCTGGTCAAGGTTTACACTACTTGGTCAGTATAGTAAACCCGTTGAGACCGGTACATGTCGTATACTGGAATATATGATTCCAATGGTTTCTCAATGAACCATAAGTCTTGGAGACTAGTATAGACGTGTAGGTGTTTATAGTGGATAAACACTGAACGACTCACCAAAGATTCTTAATGGATGGTACACCAGCGTCAATAAGAATCTTCTTGGGTTGAGTAGCACTTGTGATTCTTAGACTTGAGATGCCATTGTGGGCACATGAGACATCTTCTACACTTAGACGGCAGTCACGTCACCGATCTATTTAGATCAGACCTCCGCCTGTTCGTTGGGTGTAGATAGATCCTCAGGGTGTCCTATGTGTATCAAGATAGGATCTGTCAGTTCTGTGTACCAGAGCATAGGTAGTCCATATGATTAGCAATCAGATAAAACCATGGGCCCGTGGTAAGTTTAGAAGCTAGTTCTAAACATTCTTTTTGAGATTGCTAATAGAATAGTCGACTGGATAGTCCCGATAGAGATTTGACGTTTACATCTATATCTATGGGATTTATCCGGATACCTGTGACGGAGGAATTATACATTTGCGATGACCTCGACCTGTATGGTTTAGCGAGATTATCCGTGATCGTCATAATCTACGGGTGGATAGATTATGGACATGAAATTTGATTTCGTGACGGATATACCTGAACCTAGAGAGTCTCAATAATGAAACATACTCGTTGAGCACTAGAGCAACATAAATAAATAATATTGATTATTTATAAAGTCCTTTAATGGTTAAACGCAAGATACATGCTAAAGACACTAGATAGTCATTTACTTAATTATTGTGTATTTACATTTAATACTTGATTAATTTAAATACACATTAATTAATAGTCAAAATGAGTTATTTGACTTATTTCCTAAATGAATATATGTTTTTAATATTTAATGTAAATATTATACATATATTTAATATATTTGTATTTGATTAATTAATTAATTATTTAATTGTTAAATGATTAAATTAATTAAAATATAATATCTTATGTTAGGATAATTAAAGTAAATGACATTAGTTGCATTTGTTGACCAAGATAAATATCTAATAAAGTAGTTTAGAAGATATTTATGCAAGTTGATTTAATTATAATTGAAATGAAATTGAAATTACAATTTGTTGAATTTGGTCTTGCATTTTCGGCCAAGGTGTAATTGTTACACATATAAATTGATTTTCATTTCATTTAACAATTAACCTAATACACTTTATCAAAAAGAAACACCATTGAAGAAAGCTTGAAGAAGTTTGAGAAAGAAAAAAAAACCAAGGAAAGCTTGATTTTAGTAAGTTTTCTCCAACTTACTATTAGTAAGGAAAATGTTCCTTAGCATCTAGGCTTCCATATATGATATCCTTAGGTTATTTCTTTCTTTATTCTTTATGTTTTTGGTGATGGAAAGTTTGGTGAAGTTGTAGAGCATGTGTAATGAATAAAGTGTTTAACTATTGTAGTAATAAACACTCTTGTAAGGTTTATGAAACCAAGTTGTTATTCTAGAGTTGTTGACCCACTCTTAAATGACCTAGATTTGATCTTGAGTTGTTTCATTGTGTTGAGACTTGAATTGGATGAAAGATTGATGATTGAAACATTTGATTTAATGTAATTAGCCTAATTTGTCCAATTTATGGAAATTGAAAAATTAGGGTTTCTAACTAATTCCAAATTTGGGGGTTTTCATATATGTTGAGCATTTGGGTGTGTATATGATGCATGCAAAGTTTCATGTTGATTGGATTTCATTTGGATGAGTTTTGAAGCATGAAATGACCAAATGGTCAACTTGGGCACCATTGGTGCTCTCGGCTTTGAGAGAGAAAAATGGGGATTTTGGTTGCTTTGGTGTTTTGATGTTTTGAACATCATAAGTTCATCTTAGAAATGATTTAGAATCATTCAAAATTGATTGGATCAATTTCGGACTAAAACGGACAAAAATACAAAGCAAGGGTATTTCGGTAAATTCACCTAAAAATGTTTTATTGAATTTATTTTCATAATTTGATTATTGGAATGTTAAATAAATATGTTTATTTAATTTATCCGAGAAAAAGTTTTGAAATCTGAAAATCGGATTTTCACCGCTTCCGCTGCGTTACCGGATTCACCCCCTAAATAACCCCTTCAAATATTTGATATTATAATTATCAACTAAGATAATCAAGTGTTATTGGATAACATTGCTTATTTACTTTGATCTAATTGGATTAATTGGATTAATTCAATAATTACATAAGGGCTTAATTTGTAAAATCATAATTATCTCTACCATTTGATGATATTATGGTAATTATAAGTATGTAATAATATGTGGTTTTGGCTTGATTTAATTGGATTAAATCAAAGTGACAAACATTTAACTAATCCATTTCATAATCCTTGGCTTGATTTAATTGTATTAAATCAAAGTGGGAAACAATGAAGATTAGTCACACCTAATTATACATATTTAGATAAATTAGATTAAGCCCACATAAAAGTTGATTACAACTTTTATTAATTAAAAATTGTCTAAATTTTGCTATAAATAGCAAGCTGTAAGAAAGTTTTAATTAAGAAAAGCAAAAGCTTGAAAAAGCTAAGTACAAGCAAATTTTTAGAGAAATTAGTTTAAGTTAGATAAGTGTTTAGAGAAACTTGTGAGGTCTCTACAACATTTCATCTAAGAGAAATCAATATATGAGAGTGTCATAAACATCATTTACTACTCTTTATGTGGCTACAAAATGCTGTTCAAATTACTCATAATGATGTTTTTCATGAACACACCAAACACATTGAGATTAATTGTCATTTTATCTAGGAGAAATTAGCCGAACTTAAGTGGCTACGTTGGCTCCTCGAGGATATGAGAGTGTCATAAACATCATTTACTACTCTTTATTGTGACAATCAAAGTACTATTCAAATTACGCATAATGATGTTTTTCATGAACACACCAAACATATTGAGATTAATTGTCATTTCATTCGCCAACACATTGCTCGCGACACTATTTGTTTGGTGTATTTCTGATCCACTGATCAATTATCTGATGTCTTCACCAAGTCTTTTCTTCCAGGACGCTACACAACCATCGTTTCCAAACTCAATCTGGTTTCTTCACTGCCACCTTGAGTTTGAGAGGGATGTCAAGATATTGTATTCAATGCTAACAGATTTGTCAAGATATTGTATTCAATGCTAACTGATTTGTCAAGATATTGCATTCAATGCAATATCTTTAGTTATTACATTGAATGCTAATTGATTTGTTAAGATATTATATTGATTTTTTTTTTTGGAATCGTTGGAAACCCTGAAGCCAAACCACTCATCCTGAGCTTAAGCGGAGCAGATAAAACCCCCGGCTGTCCTAAGCTCTTACAAGAAACACACTCCATAAATTCGAACCCAAGACCTGAAGGTCACATCGTGAATCTTACACCACCAAGTCACGCCCCTTAGGGACGATATTACATTGAATGCTAATTGCTTTTATACATATTTATTAAGATATTGCATTGAATGCAATATTGACTTTGTACATATTTGTTCATATGAGAAATTCTCGTTATATTCACTTTTATAATGTCTATAAAAAGGTAACATTTACATAAGTAATACAATTTTTCTTCAAATTCTTCTTTTATTTCTCACAATATTGTTCTATTTAACAAGTGAAATTTGTAATCCTAATAACAATCAACTGAAAAAAAAAAAAAAAAAAGAAGAAGAAGATTGCATCATTAACAGAACACAAACTAGCAGCCAAGCAAAAACAACACTGTAGACCACAAGCACCTGAGAGCCAACCACACCATCAAAAATAAAAAAACAACAAAACACAAACTTACAAATCAGAATCTATCCACACGGCAAGGAACCTAAACTACAAACAAGTTGAACAATTTGTAGAAACAACATTCCATGAACAGAAAATATCTTCCTTTGTGGACCTTTCATTCTTGTACAAAAGCAGCATCCGAAAATCAGAATCTAATCATTTCAAATAAAACATCTGATTCAAAGGTAATTTCCTATTCTTTCGAAGTTTCCAGGCGTAAATTGTTTAACATCACAAGTTCAACTTAAGCAGTGCTGGTATTACTGAGAGAGAACTTACACAAGTAATATGCATGTGAAGGGGGATGACTGATTAAAGCTCATATACATACATACATTCATAACATACATACATACATACATACATACATACATACATACATACATATATATATATATATATATACACACACAGACTTTACAAAAGCCAGAAATGGATTGAACATGTAATTACAGACACATGAACACGAGGAATACTAAAGAAGATGGTGAAGTTGTTTTTCTACAGATGAAGAGAAGTATCAACATCAGATTGATCAAAATTTCTTGATGTGCTTGGACTGGCAGCAGCATTATTAGGCCATAAGCTTGTCAAGTTTGGACTAGTCGTGGCTCCAAAATCAGCATGCTTGCCCTGAGAGTTGACTCCTAGGGAGAGTGAATAATCCGGAGGAGCTGATCTGTGACTATGAGGATGAGGTAGAATCATCTCTGGCTGGAAAGATCTGTTACTGTCAAAACGCATAGCCGGAGAAGCTGCCTGATCAGAATCTGAAAACAGTTTTAACAGCTCTTTCTCTTCTCTCTTCTCTCTCTCTCTTTCAAGCTGTCTAAATCTCTCTTGCAAAAGAGCAATAGAGGAGCTGACCACGGTGGAATCACCACTCTGCCTATTCATTACAGGAGAGCCTTATTGCCAAAGAATGTTTGATAGGTTAGAGCTATTTCTTAGGTTATATATATAGTAAGTAGATTGTGTCCTATTCATTATTAGTTTTTGCTTCTTTTCTGTTTTCTTATGGATTCTAGCTGATGTACCATAACTGAGAATCGGCTATTGTGCAAGATTATCCAAGGAGAAGAGTTTGAAAAGCTAGTCTAGAGAGGATTGGGTTGGTGGATATGTAGGCAAAAGGACTTTTTGAATGAAGGTAAGTGCGGAAGCTTAATTCCAAAACAATTTGGATTGTAGCGTTCTGGAAACGAGCTATGAGGAGAATAGATGATTAGGAAATGCAATGTCGGTTTTAAAGAATGTGGTGCATTTGTATGGTGTGTTCTCAACTCAGTTTTGTTCCTATTCTTTTGCTTTTGAGTGAAGGTTTTGGGAGGTGGGTAATGAGGAGATTGACAAGCATCTGAAGGAACATTTTGGAGGTTTATGTTTTTTTAATAGCTCTTTTTTTTAATGGAGGAAAGAGAAAGGAAACCCACCAACTTGATCTCTTCCTCTCTGTATCTACATGCCAAGACAGTCTCATCCATCAGTTTCTGCTATTAAAAAGTTCTTTACTTAATGGCAGAATCAAAATAGTTTAGCAAGTGCTATTGCTTGTTTTGTTTGGTAGTCCTATCAGTAAGCATTTGTGCAGCAAACAATGATAAGCATGCACATGGTAATGATAATAGATGTCTAATGCAATAATCTGGAAAAAAAAAAAAACCCCCCTTAAAATCCGCTTCTAATGAATATTAAATCAGAAAATGTCAAGACAAACTCTTGCAATACTGTGATAACTTGCACTGGACACCATTGCCTTTAACACTTGGGCAATTTACTTTACAGCCATTGCACAAAAGCTGGTTTTGTTCCATGAGCATTAGCATTTTCAAGAGACAACCTTGTATATTTCACAAGAATTTCACTCCTTTACATTAATCATTCGAGGGAAAACATCGGATGAATTCAAAGACAAGCACGCGCACAGGCTGATTTATCTAGCTTACACATTGCATATAATTCTGCACTCATTCTGCGTAGATTAGACTCAGTAACTTCAGTTTATACACTCACCTTCTGCAGATGCATGCAAGTTTAATAATTTCACATAGCCGCTACATAAATAATTTTGTTGCATTAATTTACATGTCAAAGTGGTTCATACCTTCAAATAGAATGGCTGTAATTGGCATGTAAACTCTATCAGCCATGAACATCCCTTAAAAATTGACACATTTGAAATTGAGAAACAGAACAGGGAGGGTAATTTTGCCAAGTTGTGTTTTTCTGTTTACTGATTGGATTTAGCTGATGGCAGATCCAAAAATTAACCAAAGAGCAATACTCCCAAATTAGTCTGATCCAAAAAGTCTGGTTTAGGGTTTAGGAAACCAGCATGTTCATTCATTGATACTCTTAAATAAGTCTCTAAAATGGATCTTGTTCCTGCAAGGATCTGTGGTGTGATTCCCTGGAATTTCATCTTAGCATAGATGCTCTCAAGTAATATGTTTTAGCTGGCCTCGAGTCTTAGCAGGTATCTATTTTTAAGATGTTTCAGTTTCCAGTAGTCTTCCAACTATCAGTTAATACTTCAGTTTCTAAATCAACTTCTGAAAATTCTGATGGAAATAAAAGATCAGACTCATAATATTTCTACTGGTAATATTACACCACTAGTAATGA
>SKCR01052975.1:0-48965 GCA_019454045.1 Zanthoxylum bungeanum | reverse complement strand
GGAAGAAAGTTGCTGAGAATGTTACAAGAGCACAAGAAAGCCATTGGTTGGACTATAGCAGACATTCGAGGCATTAGTCCATCATTTTGCATGCACAAAATCTTGATGAACGATGAGTACAAACCCACAGGAGTATCAATGGAGACTCAATCCAATCATGAAGGAAGTCATGAAGAAAGAAATCATCAAATGGTTGGATGCTGGCATCATTTACCCCATCTCAGACAGCAGTTGGTGAGTCCTATACAGTGTGTACCAAAGAAAGGAGGGAATATTGTGATTAACAATGAAAAGAATGAGCTAATCCCAACAAGAACAGTAACTGGATGGAGAGTATGCATGGACTACAGGAAATGAACAAAGCACGAAAAGGACCATTTTCCGCTACCATTCATTGACCAGATGTTAGACAGACTGGCAGGACATGAGTTCTATGCTTTCTGGACGGATATTCAGGGTACAATCAGATTGCCATCGCACCAGAAGACCAGGATAAACTACCTTTACATGTCCCTATGGTACTTTTGCTTTCCGCAGGATGCCATTTGGATTATGTAATGCCCCTGCCACATTCCAACGTTGCATGATGGCCATCTTCTCAGACATGCTGGAGCCAGAGTATGGAGGTTTTCATGGATGACTTTCTGTATTTGGAGATTCTTTTGATCATTGTTTGCACAATTTGGAACATGTGTTACAAAGGTGCGAAGATACAAACCTGGTACTCAACTGGGAGAAATGCCACTTCATGGTGCAAGAAGGCATTGTTCTTGGACCACCGGATCTCACAAAAGGGGATTGAGGTAGACAAAGCAAAGATATAGACAATTGAAAAAAAAACTACCACCAACATCAGTTAATTAAAGGTATTCGAAGTTTTCTTGGACATGCAGGTTTTTACAGGAGATTTATCAAAGACTTTTCCAAGATTGCTAAACCTCTATGCAATCTTCTGAGAGAAAGATGTGCCTTTCAACTTCACCAAAGAATGTCAGGAAGCTTTTGAAATCTTAAAACAGAAGCTGGTATCCGCCCCCATCATTGTAGCACCTGACTGGACCCTTCCATTTGAAGTGATATGCGATGCTAGTGATTTTGCTGTAGGTGCAGTTTTGGGACAACGTAAAGCAAATATTTTCCACAACATTTATTATTCCAGCAGAACTCTAAATGAAGCTCAACTCAACTACACAACCACCGAAAAGGAGTTGCTTGCAGTTGTGTACGCTTTTGACAAATTCCGCTCTTATCTGTTGGGTCCCAAAGTGGTGGTCTACACAGATCATTCAGCAATCAAATATCTGATCACGAAGAAAGATGCCAAACCCAAATTGATCCGTTGGATACTTCTTCTGCAAGAATTTGACGTGGAGATTAGAGACAGGAAAGGAACAGAGAATCATGTGGCAGATCATCTATCGAGGCTCGAGAATGGAGAAACAGCTGACAAAGATCTGTCAATCAAGGAAATTTTTCCAGATGAACAGCTTTTTTGCCATAAAACAACAGGAATTCCCTTGGTATGCTGACTATGTCAACTACATTGTGTCAGGAAAATGGCCGTTGGAATGGACAACTCAGCAACGGAATAAGTTCTTCAAAGAAGTCAAGCACCATGTCTGGGATGAGCCGTACTTGTTCAAACGGTATGCTGATCAACTACTGAGACGATGTGTTCCACATGAGGAAATCAACAGTGTGTTGCAGCACTGTCATTCATCACCATATGGCGGACACTTCAGCCGAAACAAAACTGCAGCCAAAGTCCTACAATCAGGTTTGTTCTGGCCCACTCTTTTTAAAGATGCTTATCTTTTTGCTTTTCAATGTGACTGGTGCCAGAGAATGGGAAATATTTCCAGGGAAAACGAAGGACCGTTGCAAAACATTCTAGAAGTGGAAATATTCGATGTATGGGGTATTGATTTCATGAGACCCTTTGTTCCATCATTCAGAAATCTGTAAATCCTGGTTACTGTAGACTTCGTCTCCAAATGGGTCGAAGCAATTGCACTGCCATCCAATGATTCAAAAGTCGTGATCAAATTCCTGAAAAAGAATATTTTCACTCGGTTCGGAACACCACGGGCAATTATCAGTGATGGTGGCACTCATTTCTGCAACAGATACTTCGATGCACTCATATCCAAATACGGAGTTACTCACAAGGTTGCCACAGCTTACCATCCACAGTCAAATTGACAGGTTGAGGTTTCAAACAGGGAAATCAAAAGAATCCTAGAAAGAACCGTTGGATAAACAAAGAGGGACTGGTCAACAAAACTAGATGATGCATTATGGGCCTACAGGACAGCTTACAAGACACCCATTGGTATGTCCCCATATCGATTGGTGTTTGGGAAAGCGTGCCATCAGTCAGTTGAGCTTGAGCACAAGCCGTACTGGGCACTGAAGAAGTTGAATTTTGATTCACAAGCTGCAGGAGAGAAAAGACTTCACCAACTTAACGAATTGGAGGAATTTCACCTACAGGCTTATGAGAATGTCAGATTATACAAAGAAAAGACAAAGAAATGGCATGACCGAAAAATAGTGCACATACAGTTGGAACCAAGGCAGCAGGTGTTGTTGTACAACTCGAGGTTGAAACGTTTCCCTGGAAAGTTGAAATCTAGGTGGTCAGGTCCATTTGTGATCACTCAGGTTTTACCTTATGGAGCTGTTGAGTTACTGGATCCTAACACCAACAACACATTCAAGGTTAACATTCAGCGTGTCAAACACTACTGGGGAGAATCATTTGAGCGACAAAAAGAAAGTGTCACACTTTCAGATCCAGCCTAACATTCGAGAAGTAAAAGTCTAGCTGACGACTTTAAAACTTAGCGCTCGCAGGGAGGCAACCCATGTAATTTGTGTATATATTGTGATTTGGTGTGATTTAATTTTGTGTGTTTAGTTTTTGCAGATTAAGTCATTTCAAGATGGAAGAAGCTCTCGTAAATCTTCACAAGCAATTTCCTTCTCTCCCTCAAAAATCTCGGATGAAAGTCTACAAAGCTCACTTGGAATGGATGAGGTTACTAACAATTCACGGTGTTCTTAATGATGTTCGTTGGGTAATTGAAGCACGGGTCCGATTGGCAGGTGAGTCTTCTGACTCTTTTATTTCACATCTGCCTGGTTTTAGAAGAAGCACCTATGTAAAGAAACGTAGAGCTAAGCAAATAGGTGTTTGTTACAAATGTGCACGATGGAATTGCAATACTCGTTGTCGTTCTTTAGGAATGGTGTCTGATAATCGCGAAGACAAAATTAAATTCATTAGGGATGGCTTGAGTAATGAGTCTTTAGATGATATATCTTCGACTCTTGAGACGCATCCCAGTGGATATGTTCACATAGCCTTTCGCAAATTACATACACAATTTCAAAAAGAAAGACAACAGTTAAGTCTCAGGAATCTGACTCAAAAAGACCCTGTTTGCCAATTTATAAGAAAATTGGATGGGAAGCTTGTCCTTGACGCATAGACGTCGATCAAGCTGCTACTTTTCTTGTAAATATTATATCTTTTTGTCTTTTCCTAATAATTGTAATTTGTTTTGTTTTATTTTTTCCGACAGGATCCAGACCTTTTTGACTATCACGATTTGTTTAACTAATAATTGTCATTTGGCAGGTACTAGTGCTATTATTTTACTCACCCTTTTCAGGTGTTATAAATTCAACTCATCATTACACTTTTGAAGACATCCAGAGTAAAACATGGAAGCCACTTCAAGAAGACGAGTTGAAAACATTGTGTGTTTTGCGGTAGTAGTGCTGGTACTAAACCACAATACGTAGAAGCAGCACATGAATTGGGTCGAGTCTTAGCTGCAAGGAATATGCACTTAATATATGGTGGAGGAAATCTTGGACTTATGGGGATCGTTTCAAAGACCATACAGGAAGGAGGCAGTCACGTTTTGGGAATCATCCCAAAACCCTTGGCAGAGGCAAATCTTATTGGACCATCAAACGGAGAGGAACTGATCGTGCCAGGTATGTCTGAACGTTTGGTAGAAATGATTAACTGTGCTGATGCTTTTATTTCTTTGCCAGGTGGCTTGGGTACATTGGAGGAAATTTTTATTGTGCTATCTTGGGCGAACCTGAACATACACCAGAAATTAATTGGACTGCTCAACGTTGATGGATTTTGTGATTTTCTTTGTGTGTTTCTTGATGATGCTCGGAGAAATGGGTTCGTGTCAAAACCTTTAAAAGAACTCTTCTTTACTGTCAGAACTGCTCCGGATCTAATATACCAACTCATAGCCTATGAACCACGAGTTGACCCTATTCTTTCAAAGATAAATTGGTCTGAGGACGATCGTGGTAAGATGCGTCGGATTAATCTGGATCTTAACCTTTAAATTCCTGTAGATTTTCAGCTAACCAGGTATTATTTTATAATCTCTCATGTTACTGTTTAAGACATTGGGGATAATGTCTCATTTAGGTTTGGGGGAGGGAATTAGTTGATTAGTACATTGTCTTTAGTTTGTATGTTGTTTTTATTTTTAGTCCAAAATTTTTCGAAAATTACAAAAAAAATTGGAAAATATTTTCAAAAAAATTACAAAAATATTTTGCGTTTTTGTGTTTTGACTAAAAAGGTGAAATTGGTAAAAGATAGCCGAGTAAGGAGTTTCCACTCCTGAGACGTATTTCAAACTTATTTCGAAATAAGTTAATTTTTGTTTATTTCCTTTTAAATTATTTAATTTGTAAATTCTCCATAAAACTGACTAAAATGGACCTTCATATGCTCAGTTGGCAGGTATTATCAACATGCATAGTAACATACGGACATGAGCTGTAATTGTTTTGTAATATTCAGTGCTCTAGTTTAATTGGAAGAATCATCTCAAAAAATGATGAAGTAAAAAAAAAAATCTGAAATCCGAGTTATTAAGTCTGTAAGGGTGTTTTAACACCTAGTGCCCTAAAGCCAACTGGTTTGGGAGTCACTGGCCCAAAGCTCGTTACATGGATCAAAGATGCTGCAAAAAATATATATATCTGAAGTCCGAGTAATTAAGTCCGTATGGGTGTCTTAACACCTGGTGCCCTAAAGCCAACTGGTTGGGAGCCACCGACCTAACACTCGTTACATAGATGGAAGATATTGTATATAAATAAAAAATAGAAAAGAAAAATCAAAGAAAAAAAATCAGAAAAATCAGAAAAATTATTCCATTGCTACAAAAAGGTGTGAAATCTGATAGAACTTTAGGACAAAAATTTTACTCTTTTATCAACTGCACTTATGACTATTGTGGGAAAAAATGAGTTGATTAATATTTTGTCGACTGGGTATATGGAGAATGGTAAATATAATCGGAGAATTTACTTATTCATTAATTTAGAATGAAACAAAACAACTAGTAACTTGGAGTAGAAGTTTCACTTGAATAGTCACTAACTTCTTTATTCTCTTTTCTCTTGTCTTTTTGCTTTTGTGTGCATTAGTTTCACTACCTTTTTACTTTTGTAAAATGTTTGTGGGTATCATTACTGTAAACCCTCACGAGACTACAACTCGTCCACTAGGGACACCTAGGGGTTTAAAGGCTTGTTGCATATGCTAAATGCAACCGTGATCCCTACAGAAGTGGCTTAGTTAAATTTTATTTATGTTATTTTATTCTTTGTTTTGCTCGAGGACTAGCAAAATGTTAGGTTTGAGGGTCTGATGAGTGGTAAATCTATCACTATTTCCCACTCACTTAACCTAATATTTTGTATAGTTTCTTGGGTTTTGTGAATATTTTTATGTGTTTTGTGTTATTTTGTAGATAAATAAAGTTTCAGGACATTCTGGAGGTGATTTGGGGCAAAACAGGAAAAAATGGCAAAAAAGGGCATTTTGGTAATTTTGGGCGTCGCGACGTCTAACGTGCGCCAAGTCTTCGCTAACATGCGCCTGGTCAACGAGTCAGAATTTGAAAAGTTTGACTTTGCTAACGTATGTCGTGCCACATGTCACTATCAGAGCCGACCTGCTAACGTGCGCCGTGCCACGTGTCATCATCCTACGATGCCGACAATCACCATTGCCACGTGTGCCACGTGGCATCCTACGTGTCTCCATGTCATCAGCCACGTCAGCAAGTCAACAAGTCAACATTGCCACGTGTTGTGCCACATCATCATCAGCCAATCACAGCATGACACGTGTCGCCACGTGTCGTAATCCTACGGTGCCGACAATTGATTTCGCCACGTGTCGCCACGTCATCACCACGTCAGCATCATAATTGAGCTCTCAGCCGCCTCTTATCCGAATCGCCACGTGTCAAGCCGAGAGCATGCCACGAATCAATGTTCCAGTGTCGCGAAGCCGAAGCTCTTGGCGTCGCGACGCTCGAGGCCTATCCGCGCCTATAAATTGAGCTCAAAATTTCAGATTTTGTTGTACCATTCCCTCCCATTTCTTTGATGTAAATAGATAGTTCTTCTCTCTCTAAGTTTCTTTTAATTTTAGTTTTGTAATTAATTTTAATTACGTTCTGTAATAATAGTAATTTACTTTCTTTACTTTTTTTTTTACAGTTTTTACTATTCACCATGATGAGGTAACTTCCTCTTGCTAGGGTGAAAGGTAATTCTTTTACTATTGCTATTTAGATTAATCTCCCTTAAAAATAATATATTCACTATTTAAAATTTGACTTAAAAAGGATACTGGTATATTGGTCGGTTGGTAATTTAATTTTAATCTGGTTTAAACCTGACTAATCAAGGATACCGCCAGATTGGTCGGTTGGTAATTTAATTTTGGTTCCGCCTTTAAGGCTGGTTTATGGACAAATATTACCACCTTAATGGCTGGTTGGACTTAATTTGACTTAATCAGGATACCGCCAGATTGGTCGGTTGGTAATATTATCACAAGTTTATATATTATTTTATGGGAGATATCTAAATTAGTAGTAGTAAAAATAATTCCTTTTACCTTAGCATTTTATTTTATTGTAATTTACTTTTCAGGATACTGCTATATGGTCGGTTGGTAATTTAATTTTAATCTAGTTTAAACCTGACTAATCAAGGATACCGCCAGATTGGTCGGTTGGTAATTTAATTTTGGTTCCGCCTTTATGGCTGGTTTATGGACAAATATTACCACCTTAATGGCTGGTTGGACTTAATTTGACTTAATCAGGATACCGCCAGATTGGTCGGTTGGTAATATTATCACAAGTTTATATATTATTTTATGGGAGATATCTAAATTAGTAGTAATAAAAGTAATTCCTTTTACCTTAGCATTTTATTTTATTGTAATTTACTTTTCAGTATTTACTTTACCGCATTTTTACTTCATGTCTTTTATTTTCAAGTTTTTACCAGCCCTAGTTATGTGTTGTAACTAAATAAGTTATCTATGGTTGTGATGAATTCTAATATCACCGGTTTATAAGGGGTTAGATTATAGTTTGGGTAATATAAAAATTTATATTATGTAAGGGGTTTTTAGGGGGTGAATCCGGTAACGCAGCGGAAGCGCTGAAAATCCGATTTTCAGATTTCAAAAATTTTTCTCGGATTAATTAAATAAACATATTTATTTAATATTCCAACAATCAAATTATGAAATAAAATTCAAATGAATCATATTCAAGTGAATTTACCAAATTACCCTTGCTTTGTATTTTTGTCCATTTTAGTCCGAAATTGATCTAATCAATTTTGAATGATTCTAAATCATTTCTAAGATGAACTTATGATGCTCAAAACATCAAAACACCAAAATCACCAAAATCCCCAAATTTCTTTGTCAAAGCCGAGAGCCCCTCCAAGGAGCACAATTGTGCACTTTGTCATTTCATGTCTCAAAACACATCTAAATGTAATCCAATGAACATGAAACTTTATATGCATCATATACACACACAAATACACAACATATATGAAAAGCCCCAAATTTGGAATAGGTCATGAACCCTAATTTTACAATTTCCACAAATTGGACAAATTAGACCAAATACACTAAATCAATTACTTCAATCATCATTCTTCCATCCAATCCAAGTCTCAATACAATGAAACAACTCAAGATCAAATCTAGGTCATTTAAGAGTGGGTCAAAAACTCTAGATTAGCAACATGGTTTCCAAAACCTTAAAAGAATGTTTATAACTACAATAGTTACAAGCTTTCTTCATCACACATGCTCAACACTTTCAACCAAATTTCCATCATCAAAAACACAAGAAATAATGAAAAGAATAACTTAAGAACATCACAAGATGTTTCCTAGATCCTAAGGAACAAATTCCTTTCTAATAGTAAGTTTGAAAAAACTTACAAAATCCAAGCTTTTCTTTAAGTTTTTCCTTTTCCCCTTCACTTGCTTTCTTTGTTTTCTTTAATGGTGTTTCTTGTAAAGTGTATTAGGTTATGAAATGAAGATGAAATGAAAACAATATATACTTGTAATAATTTTCCCTTGGCCGAAAATCACAAGCATTTACCAAATTATTTTCATTTCAATTTCATTTCAAAAATCATGTAATCAACTTGCATAAATATCTTAACACAACTTTATTAGATATTTATTTAAGTCAAAAAAAGCAACTAACATCATTTACTTTAAATATCCTAATGTAAGATATTTATATTTTAATTAATTTAATCATTTAACAATTAAATAATCAATTAATTAATCAAATACAAATATATTAAATATATGTATAATATTTACATTAAATATTAAAAACATATATTCATTTAGGATATAAGTCAAATAACTCATTTTGACTATTAATTAATGTGTATTTAAATTAATCAAGTATTAAATGTAAATACAAAATAATTAGGCAAATGACTATCTAGTCCTTTTGGCACGTATCTTGCGTTTAACCTTTAAACGACTTTATAAATAATCAATATTATTTATTAATGTTGCTCTAGTGCTCTACGAGTATGTTTCATTATTGAGACTCTCTAGATTCAGGTATATCCGTCACGAAATCTAATTTCGTGTCCATAATCTATCCACCCGTAGATTATGACGATCACGGATAATCTCGCTGAACCATACAGGTCGAGGTCATGGCAAATGTATAATTCCTCCGTCACAGGTATCCGGATAAATCCCAGAGATATAGATGTAAACGTCAAATCTCTATCGGGATTATCCAGTCGACTATTCTATTAGCAATCTCTAAAAGATGTTTAGAACTAGCTTCTAAACTTTACCACGGGCCCATGGTTTTATCTGATTACTAATCATATGGACTACCTATGCTCTGATACACAGAACTGACGGATCCTATCTTGACACACATAGGACACCCTGAGGATCTATCTACACCCAACGAACAGGCGGAGGTCTGATCTAAATAGATCGGTGACGTGACTGCCGTCTAAGTGTAGAAGATGTCTCATGTGCCCACAATGGCATCTCAAGTCTAAGAATCACAAGTGCTACTCAACCCAAGAAGATTCTTATTGACGCTGGTGTACCATCCATTAAGAATCTTCGGTGAGTCGTTCAGTGTTTATCCGCTATAAACACCTACACGTCTATACTAGTCTCCAAGACTTATGGTTCATTGAGAAACCATTGGAATCATATATTCCAGTATACGACATGTACCGGTCTCAACGGGTTTACTATACTGACCAAGTAGTGTAAACCTTGACCAGGAACTGTCTGAGAATGACAACGTCATGATACTTCTCAATGTCCGTTGCGACGCTTTTGCAACTGTATCATGACTAATCATTTTAGGGTCATTACGTCTTTACCATATAGAAAGATAGATTATATTATAGAAACTGCATATATATTATTCATAATAATAATGTTTTACAGAAGTATTCAACAGAAATACAACCGGGAATTGGCGCTCTGAGCACCAACCCCAACAGTATATCCACACTTTTGAAGAGTGGATACTAGGACGGATTTGATCCTATTCAAATGATGTCTACGAATCTAGTTTAATTAGGCAAAGTGCCTAAAACACCTTTTACTTGGTAAAAGTACAAGTGCCATCGATCTGTTAGCCCTCGTTCATAGTGACGTAAGTGGGCCCATATCTAGCTAGGCTAAAGGTGGATATGAATACTTCGTAACTTTTACGGATGTGGCATCGCGTTATGGTTATGTGTTTCTTTTGAAACACGAATCGGAAACTTTTGATAAATTCAAAGAGTTTCGACACAAAGTAGACAGACAGATCGACTAAAGTATTAAACCATCACGATTGGACCATGATCAAAATACTTAAGCAATAAGTTTCTCAATTACTTGAAAGAGTATAGTATTCTTTCACAGTGGAATCTTCACGGAACACCTCAATTTGACGGTGTATCCGAACTAAGAAACCAAAATTTGTTGGACATGATAAGGTTAATCATGAGTCACTCTGAGCTACCATTTTCCTTCTAGAGATACGCATTAAACAACAATACTTATTTTGAATAAGGTTCCATGAAAATCTGTTAGACAGACTTCATATTAGATATGAACAGGAAAGAAACCAGGTTTTCTCATTCCTGAAGATTTGGGAATGCTAGGCATATGTTTGGATGATACCAAACTAGAACCCAAATCGGATAAGTGCCTAATTTGTAGGTTATCCTAGGGAAACCAAAGTATAGTACTTATACAACTCACTAGAGAACAATGTAATTGTTGCTCACCATGCATTTTTCCTAAAAGGAATACCTATATGCAGTGGTAAGTGGGAGGAAAGTAAAACTCGATGAAAATCAGAGTAATACTGTTCCAGGCACTGATTCATTAATGGAACACAAACAGTTCATCAAGGATGAAACTGTACCACAATCTTCGAATACACAAGAACCACGTAAGTTAGAGAGAGTCAGAAAACAACCTGGGAGGTATGGATTTCTGATCTCACCTTGTAAAGATGTCAATCTTATTGAGGAAGATAAACTGACTACGTATGAGGAAGTGATACAAGGTATCGACTCCCTATCATGGCAAAGTGTCATGAAGTCCGAAATGGATTCCATGTATACAAACCAAGTTTGGAAACTGGTTGATGTACCAGAAGGCATTGTGCCTATTGGTATTATATAAGTCTTCAAGGAAGACATACATGGATGGCAAAAAACAAACGTACAAAGCTAGGCTTGTAGCGAAAAGGTATCGTTATCAATATTGTGTCGATTACGATGAAACCTTTTATCTGTTGCCATGGTTGAATCCATTTGGATAATGCTTGAGAATGCTGCATGTTTCATTTATGAAATATGGCAGCTGAATGTCAAAATTGCTTTCCTTAAACGAAAACCTTTTGGAGGATGTTTACAACATCCTGACAGTTTTGTCGTACGTAAATGAGCAAACAAGGTTTACAAGTTATTCGATCCATGTATGGATTGAAGCAAGCATTACGTTCTTGGAACTATCGTTTTGATGTAATCATAATGGTATATGATTTAAATTCAAAACGAAAATGATTCTTGTGTATATAAGGAGGTTAGTGGGAGTGCACTGACAATGATTGTCTTGTAAAATGATGATATATCATTTCTTGGAAATGATATTCCCGTAATACAATCGGTGAAAGCTTGGCTTTCAAGAAAATTCTGCGTAGAATACTTGGGAGGGACAACCTTTATTCTAGGAATAAGGAACTATTGGGATAGATCTAAAAGTTGTGGCACTCTCCGAGAACTCTTACATTGAAACATATGTACGCGACCTGGTATCTCATATACTTTGAGCATATGGAGTCACAATCAGGCCAATCCAAGTGATAGTCACTGGATTGATGTTAATAACATCCTTAAGTATCTTAGATGAACTAAGGATGCTTTCTTATACTATGGAGAATGAGAACTTGAAGTGACTGGGTTCACTGTTGCAAGTTTCCTAACCGATAAAAATGACTATAAGTCATAATAAAGGATACTATATAGTTTGAATAACGGAACAGTGAGCTGGAAATCTTCCAAGCAAGATACTGTTGTCGAATAAACAACAAAAGCGGGATATTGCTGAAGCTGAGGCAGCAATAGAAGCCATTTGGATCTTAATAATCCTAATTGGATTAGGTATAGTTCTGTTAGCAGCTAAGCTAGGCTACAACACAAGCTAAATAATTAATGGTCTCATCAACGATCCAAGTATATACTTCAACTATTCATATGATTCGTTCGGATCACACATCGTGGCGATGTGATGATCGAATAAATCGCATCAGATGATAACATTGCAAATCCGCTGACGAAAGCAGTTTCTCAGAAGAAGTTTGAGCGACCCGTACATAGTTCAAGTGTAGGACACTTGAGTGATTGGCTATAGGCCAAGTGGGAGATTGTTGGACAATTATGACCCATAGCATCACTATTTATACAGATCATGGTGTTGTTGTACAAATTAACTATGTGACAAAGGAAATTGCTTTTTTATCATTTGTAATTAGATTACCGGGATATATAAATGATAAAAGTCCATATGATTAGTTCCGGATTGATAAGATATGAGACAGTATCAATCCATGAAGTTTTAATCGTTAAAACATCCCTAGTCGGTATTATCGAGATTGGACATCGATAATGCGGAATAGACTAGTATTGCACTTGTGCGTGTTATGGGAGCATAACGACATAGTTCTCATATATTTAAGTATTGGATACTTATGCAAGTGTAATAGGAGGTTGTGTTTACCGATGGTACGGAAACAGCTTCGCTCTGGATAGACACCTCGAAATTCCATTGGTAGTATGACTATCTGTCTATGGAAGTCCGAATCAGGGTAGGTGTATTTGGTCTTAACCTGAGACTTGCACCGCTAATACTTGCGACAATACATATACTTTGGTTTTGGTCGTCCAGGGCTTTAACAGGTTCTGTGTACGCCTCTTCTGGGTATATTGAGAATCGTAGTGTATTGGGTGTGATGTCAAGATGGAAGTATCACTACAGTCATAGTGGAGATGATGATCACGTAGGATACGGAACTGGTGCTCTTATATGTTGCAGCTATCGGGATATTATGACTAGGTCATGTTTATCCGATTATAGAGACTAGTTATCAGATATCCGATATGTGCTTCGTACGGGGCAGACACAATTCCAGCCCCAGGCCTAGGATGTGACATCCGATACTGGATCGCAATACGCAATACTACGTATACTACGTCTGATATAGATTACATATTCCTTTAAGAATATTTCTGGAGAATTGGGTAGGCACGGTGCTTTGCTAGAAGCCAACCATGTCTTGTAAATCGGTAAAAACGTAGTACTAGGTACGTACGTGTTCGGATAGTCCGACGGCCGGATTTACTGCCAACATATCCAGGGATCTCATGGGTCGCTTCCCGAAGATTCACCGATGACGTATGACTCGCACATAATTAATCTGGGATTAATTAGTAGAGAGAGAAAATTAATCTGGGATTAATTACGGAGATATTTTATCTGGGATAAAATACTATTTAAAGAGAGAGAACGATTAATTTGGAATTAATCGATAAAATAATATATTCGATATATTAAATGAAATTAGATTTCGACGCGGAATTAAAATTGGATTTTAATTCGGGCAAACAAGTTAATTTAAAATTAATTCGCTAGCGACGTGAATAGTAATTTTACTAGGCATAATTATTTAATTAAATTTGATTTAATTACGTCGCAACGGAAAATTTGTTAATTCGGAATTAGTGAACCCGAGCCCGGGAGTGTTTGTGGGCCCACTTGCATTTTGAATCAAGTGGGGCCCACTTGTCACATCAAGTCACATCACTTGTCTTTCACATCACCTTTTGGTTGATAGAAGTTGATGGGATTTGATGGTTGCTTATCAAACACTCAAGTGTGAAAAGTTGAAAGACATTTACCTTTTTGGAATTTTGGTATATGTTTTGAATTTTTGGAAAATGATATACACCTTTTTACAACTCATTCTCTCTTTCCTCTATGCCTTGGGCGTGACCATCTTCTCTTTTCCCTCTCCCTCCTTCACGGCTTTGAGCCATTCTTCTCTCTAATTTTCTGCAAATGCCGAGAGATGCAAGAAGGCAAAGGGAAATTTTGTGGCAAAATTTCCAAGGTGCTAGCACATCCAAGGGGTCTTACAAAGGTGATAGGGAAACACATTCATGAGCATGGAATCACACACAAAGCTTGGATCTTGGAGAACACAAAGAAAGAGCTTGGCCGAGAGTCATCCATGGAGGAAAAGCTTGAAGAAATTTTTGTGTTTCATCGCATCGCAATTCCGATCAAAGTGAATATTTCCGCAACTTTACTTTGATGTATTCACATGTTTTCATTGCTTAATTGATCTTGGGATAACCTAGAAAACCCAACAATGGTATCAGAGCCTTGATTAAGCATGAAATTGGATTTAGGGTTCTTAACTTGAAATTTGGGTAAAATTGATTTGAGCATGTTTTGATGAAATTGTTTGATTGAGTATGCTTGAATGATGATAACATAGTGTTATGCATGATCAATTTGATGAAAATTGAATTGGATTAGATTTTCCCCAATTTTATGGCTTGGCCGAAAGTTACATGCCCTAAATGTCATGGTAATTTTTGTTCTTTTGATCATTGGATGAGTTGAAAGACTTGGGAAATGTTGATTTAGGATTTAATTTGAATGAAATCGAAATCGGACAAAAAATCCCCAAATTGCCGTGACCATTATAGCATGAAATGAATTGATTTTTTGATTCAATAATGTTGGACATGTGTTGATGATGATTAGCATGATTAATTAAGTAAATTGGTATTTTGGAAATGTTAATTTGGTTAATTAATTATGGCTATACACTTTAATTGATTTAATTGTGATAGTTGGAATATTGTAATTAAATTAATTGGGCTTAAATTTGGAATTGGGCTAATAAAGTTGTATTTGGGCTTAATGGGCTTGGTTGGTCCAAGTATGGTTTAGGTTAATTGGTTGGATCCAATGGGGCCAAAACCATATCCATAAAGTCCAAATATAATAAAATGGGCCTTTAAAATTTTAATTGGGCCTAATGGGCCTAAATTGATTTTTGGCAAAAGGGTGATTCCTTATTGGGCTTTGGTTGCCAAAGTCAATGCCTTATAAATTAATTGAAAGCCCATTGGACTTTAATTAAATTGAAATTGGATGTTAATTGGGCTTTGAGACCTGTAATGATTAGATTTAGAATCTAAGTCGCTAAAGGCTCATTAAAAAGTGTATTGGGTGTGATGTCAAGATGGAAGTATCACTTCAGTCATATGGAGATGATGATCACGCAGGGATACAAAACTGGTACTCTAATTGGTTGCAACCATCGGGATAATATGACAAGGTCATGATTATCCAATTAAAGAGACTAGTTGCTTGTAATCCGATATATGCTTCGTACGGGGCAAACACTATTCCAACCCCAGGCCTTGCATGTGACATCCGATACTGGATCGCAATAAACAATACTACGTATACTACGCCTGACATAGATTATATATTCCATTAAGAATATTTCTGGAGAATTGGGTAGGCACAGTGCTTTGCTAGAAGCCAACCATGTCTCGTAAATCGGTAAAAATATAGTACGAGGTATGTACGTGTTGAAAGGCATGTCAACCTTTTTGGTGAAAGGCATCTAGTCATTTTGTGATGGGAGTTGGTGAGAGCCTTTAATGCCTTTTTCCCTCCAATTTGGCTTTTGACTTTTGGAAAGTGATATACCAAATTTGGGTGAGATTTTTGCATAAGGTTTTTAGAAAACAAAACATACAAAAATTGAAACTCTCTCTCTCTCCCAAGAACACCAAAATCGTGAGCCTCATTTGGTGATAGGAAATTTTGTAGCAATTTTTCCTAAGCTAGCACTTGAAGTAATCAAACAAAGGTGATAGGGAAACCATCCCAAGAGCTTGGAATCCTCTCAAAGCTTGGAGCTTATTCATCTTATACAAAAGAGGGACCTTGGCCGAATCTTGGAAGGCTTCTCAACAATAAATTTTTGTGTTCAACGCATCCTAAAATCGCTCATTGTAAGTATGATTCTGCCATACTTCTTTATATATTCACATGTTTTTATGCTTAAATATGATCTTGGGAATGCCTTAGAAACCAACACATGGGACAGTGAAACTGCCAGGATCTTTCAACTTTGGGGGAAGTTTCCTCTGAATGATAGCACTACATTCTTCCGTTAATGCTACTATCTCGTAATCTCTCAATCTTCATTTTCGTGAAAGAATGTCTTTCATGAATTTTACATAGCTGGGAATTTCTTCCAAGGCTTCTGCAAATGGAATGTTGATGTGAAGCTTTTCGAACACCTCCAGGAATTGAGCAAACTGCTTTTCCAGTTTGTTTTTCTGAAGTCGTTGTGGAAAAGGTGGAGGTGGAGTGATCTGATCTTTTTCTTTTTCCTTTGCTTCTTTTTCCTCCATCTATTGCTTTATTTCTTTTGAATCTTCCTCAATTGTTGCCTTGATTCCAACATCTTTGTTGATTTCAGTACCGCTTTTCAAGGTGATGGCTTGACATTGCTCCTTCCCTCGGTTCCTTGGATTGGGTTCTGTGTTGCTGGGAAGATTACCTGGTGGTCTGTAACTTTGAGCATTGGCCAGTTGTCCGACTTGATTCTCCAGTGTTTTGATGGAAGCAGATTGGCTCTGAAAGATAGCATCATATGCTGCTTGTTGCTTTTTGAACATCTCTGCAATCCATTCTTTCATTTCTGGTTCTTTTTCATGTTCCTGGCCTTTGTTCTGTTGTTGAAATCCTGGTGGTGGATAGTTGTACTGTTGGAATCCAGGTGGTGGATTGTTATTTTGTCATGAATTGTTGCTCCATGAAAAATTGGGATGATTCCTCCACCCTGGGTTGTAGGTGTTGGAATATGGATTGTTCCCCTGTCTGTTGAAATTGTTGACATAATTCACCGTCTCTTCAAGTTGGTTTGGTTATGGTGCTCCTCCATATGGTGAACTTGTGGATCCACCATTAACTTTCATGTTAAGAGTTTCCATATTTTTGCAAATCACATCCAGCTTGGAATTCAGTGTTGTGTTGGCTCCAACTTCATAAATTCCTGCAATTCTTTGGATCATGCTCCTTTATATTGGCCATAAAGAATTATTGTTGGCCATTTCTTCAATTAAGTCCCAGGCCTGATCCTCTCATTTTTCCATCAAAGCTCCTCCAGCAGCAGCATCAATTATAATTCTCATTATTCCAGAAATTCCATTGTAGAAGTTTTGAACTTGTAGCCACTTTGCGATCTCATGATGAGGACATTTCTGGAGTAAATCTTTGAATCTTTCCCAAGCTTCGCAAAAGGATTCTGATTCTTGTTGCACGAATGATGTGATGTCATTCCTCAACTTTGCAGTTCTGGCTGGTGGAAAGTATTTTGCAAGGAATTCGGTGGCTAGAGTGTTCCAAGTTGTGATGGAACCTGCTGGTAACGAATGTAGCCAAGCTTTAGCTCTGTCTTTCAGGGAATATGGGCATTCCTCAACCCGCAGTCTCATTGCTTCTTCAGCTGCTTGGTTGTAATTGAAAGTATTGCAAACTTCCAAGAAGTTGCTGATGTGGGCATTAGGATCTTCAGTTGCATTTCCCCCAAACTGTACTGACTGCTGAATCATCTGGATGCATGTTTTGATGTCACCTGCATTTGTTGGTAAGGGAGGAAGTACAATACAAGAAATGAGTCCGTCAACCACCGGAATGGTTATGTCTCAAATGGGAATCGGTGGTGCAACGTTCAAAGGTTCAGGTTCCATGTTAATGATTACTTCTTGGCCTTCTCGCCTTTCCCTTCTCAATTGTCTGATGGTTCTTTCAATTTCTGGGTCAAGCGGTCGGAGTTCAAAGTTTCTGGTTCGTCTCATGTAGTTTCTGAGAACCTGAAACATAAGAAAATAAAAATAATAAGTAAAAAGAAATTAGATACAAGTAACGTATCTAACCCCAAAACTAATAGTGAAAGATAAATAAGTCCTTGGAAACGGCGCCAAAAACTTGACCGGTGCTTACACACACGTTTATAACGCAAGCGCACGTATCGTTCAAGTAGTATAAAAAGTATCGATCCCACGAGGACTTATACCTAAGCTATTAATTTTATGAAGTTAAATGATTACTAGTATCTAACAGGTTGATTGATTGATTTGAAATGTTGAAGATTTTAAATTTTAAAAAACAAGTAAATAAAATTGCACGAATGTAGGTTTAAGAAAATCCAATATTAAAAACTATCTAGGGTTGTGAATATTTCTAATATCTTTTAAAAGATGAAGTGGTTATTTCATTTTTGTGTAATAAATCGGTTTACTAACCTGGAACACTAAATTATGCGAAAGTCTCTGTCGATGGTCAGACGCAAATACCCAGTTTAACCCAATTGAACCATATGTCTATGTCAACCAAATTATCTGGATTCATTAAGTTTAAGTTCCAATTATGGCTACCCCCGCCCGACAGGTATATGTCTATCCTGTAAGGAAATCTATTGAAGGATTATCTATCCTCAAGGAAGATCATGGGTTATTAAGTCTAAGACTGAAACCTAAAATTCCTTTGTCAAGTTTATTTTAGATTTACCACATCAATCTTATTGGTGATCAGACAACAAGAAGCATTAAGACTTAATAAGTAAACCTTTAAATTACCCAAACTATAAAATAACCCCTTACAAACCGGTGATATTAGAATTCATCACAACCCCAGATAACTAACTTAGTTACGACACATGACTAGGGCTAGTAAAAATTTAAAAGTAAAAGACATAAAGTAAAAATGCTGAAAAGTAATTGCGGTAAAGTAAAAGCTGAAAAGTAAATTACAATAAAATAAAATGCTAAGGTAAAAGGATCAACTTTTACTATTTACTATTTAGATATCTCCTTTAATATAATATATTAACTTGTGATGATTTTACCAACCAGCCATATAGGCGGTAACCTGATTAAGTCAAATTAAGTCCAACCAGCCATAAAGGCGGAACCAAAATAAACCTGCCATATAGGCGGTAAGAAAATTTAATTATCAACCGACCAATCTGGCGGTATCCTTGCTTAGTCAGGTTTAAACCAGATTAAAATGAATTACCAACCGACCATTTAGCGGTATCCTCATTAAGTCAATATTTTAAATAGTGAATATATTATATTTAAAGGAGATTAATCTAAATAGAAATAGTAAAAGAATAACATTTCACCCTAGCAGGGGGAAGTTACCTCCTCATGTTGAATAGTAAAAACTGTAAAAGTAAAAAAAGTAAATTACTATTATTACAGAACGTAATTAAAATTAATTACAAAACTAAAATTTAAAAGAAACTAGATAGAAAACTTCATATTTACATCAGAGAATTCAGAGAGGAAGGTACATCTAAAACTGAAATTTCGAGCTCTATTTATAGGCCTAAATAAGCTCTCAGCGTCACGACTCCAAGTTTGTTCTTGCGTCGCTACGCGATGACGTGTCGCTCTCTGATTGGCCGGTTCAGATTCTTATCTGCTGACGTGGCGATTGCGGATAATTAATTCAATAATTGTGCTGACGTGGCAGTGATGTGGCGCTGACGTGGTGCTGACGTGTCAACACGTGGCAAAATGGATTGTCGGCACTATAGAATTGCAACACGTGGCACGCTGTGATTGGCTGATGATGATGTGGCTGACACGTGGCAGGTTGACTCGGCCTTCTACTGACGTGGCTGACACGTGGAGACACGTGGCGATGGCAATTGTCGGCACCACAAGATGATGACACATGGCATGACGCACGTTAGTAGATCGGCTGTGATGGTGACACGTGGCACGGCGCACGTTAACAAAGTCAAACTTCTCAGATTCTGACATGTGTCCCCGACGCACGTTCTGCGTCGCGACGTGCCAAATGACCAAAGTGCCATTTTTTGTTCTTTTTCACTGTTTTGGCCCCAAATCACCTCCAGAATGTCCTGAAACGTTATTTATCTATAAAATAACACAAAACACATCAAAATATTCACAAAACTCAAGAAAATATACAAAATATTTGGTCAAATGAGTGGGAAATAATGATACATTTACCACTCATCAGAGTGCCAATCTGAATCGTATTTTGTTTGATTCATGAATACGAACAATTCATTTTTCCATAATATTACTTATTTAATGGTAGCACCTCTTGCTTTTATATACATATTCGATCTAATTACGATTAGATTGAAACTAAATATGATTTAGTGATGTGTATATATTAGACAAAGACCCTAGGATTTACAACGTAGTGCGCAGTTACAACGTAGTTTGTAATTGACATTGGGAAGCGTCACTATAAGTTGTATATTCTCAAATAAAGTTCCTGGTCAAGATTTACTAACACGGGTCGGTTAGTAAAATCCGTTGAGACTAGTACATGTCATATATCGAGACTTGGTCCGATGGTTTATCCCAATGAACCATGAGTCTTGGGAGACTCGTATAGACATGTAGGTGTTTATTTGATAAACCCTAAATGACTCACCGAATATTTCCTAATAGATGGTACACCAACGTCAATAGGAATCTTCTCGAGTCGAGTAGCATAGTGGTCATTCGACTTGAGATACCACTGTGGATATATGAGATATCCTCCACACTTTGATGACAGTCGCATCACCGATCTATTTTGATCAGACCTCCCCATGTTCATTGGGTGTGTACTGTTGCTCATAATATCATGTGAGTATCAGATAGAATATGTTAGTCTTGTGTACATGGCATAGGTATCAGTACATATTTTTGATCTAGTAAATCCATGGCTGTGGTATACTTCGGAAGAGAGTTTCGAGTGTTATTTAAAAGTCGATTATATTATTATACCTTATGGATTTGACGTTCTTATCTATATCCCCGGTATAATATTGATAGCCTGTGATTGAGGGATTATACATATGCAATGACCTCAACTTGCATAGTTTAGCAAGATTATCCGTGGTCGTCATAATTCATGATTGGGTGAATTATGGACACAAAATTGGATTCTGTGACGGATAAACCTAAACTTAGAGAGTCCCATAATATGAAGTGTACTCGTTGAGCACTTGGGCAACGCGTTATGAATAATATAGATTATTCATAATACTTCACCGAATTAAATGAGTTAATTCCAGTCGTTTAAATGGTTAAACAAAAATGCATGCATTAGGTGCATTTCGGTCAATTAATAATTAACGTGTATTTATTTTTGATATAAATTTTGATTTGATACATATTAATTATTTGTCAAATGAGATTTTGACACATGCCATTAATATATGTATTTGTTATTTAATGTAAATAAAAATACATATATAATAATAATCGCATTAATTAATTATTTAAATGTTTAAATGTTAAATGTTAAATATCTAGATAATTAAATTATTTCAATATTACATAATTGTTATACAATATGTTTGATTATTATTGGTTACATGTGGCATGATTCTTTTAAGTTCGAAGTATACAAATTGGATTTGTTAACTTAAAGCTTATTATTATTATTAATTAATTAGATTAATTGACCAAATGACCAAAATATCATTATTCTTACCCCTAAAGTCGGTTTTGGCTTGATATTTAAAGTTGAAAATTTTGTTTTCTCATTTCATAAGCTTCCATGGCCGAACCTCTCTAGTAAAAAAGCTCCCAAAATTTTCTTGAAGAAGCTTGAAGAGAAAGTGAAGAAATCAAGAAAAAGTTTAAGGAATTAGGAGATTTGGAGGTAATATTCATAAATCTTAAACTTAGAAACCTTATTTCTTGTCCTTGAATATGTAGAATAGTTCAAGGGTTTCTTCCTTTCTTAAATTTTGGGGCTTTTTGATTTGGAGGATGGTTTTGGAGGCTAGATGCATGTGTGAAGTTAGATTGGACAATATTAGTGTAATATTAGTTCGATTTTATCATTTGATGACTTGATGGAATTCTAGAGTGTTATGACCACTCTTGTAACTCCTAGAATTGTTCTTGAGTTCTTCATTTGTGGTGACTTTGGTTTGTGTAAGTATTAATATGATTAATGTTGAGAAAATTGGATTTAAAGCATGAAAAATGATATTTTTAGTTACCAAATCAGATCTGAAAATTATTTGATTTTGGTAATGAAAATTATGTTATATAAATGTATTGGATGTGTTTTGGGCATTGGAACAATTTCCGGAAATTATTTCGGAGTTGAAATATACGAAAACGGCGAAAAACGATGTTACCGGGTGAGTTTTGGGATTACCGGATGTCCGTTGTCTAAACAGTGAATTGATCACTGTTTGGGCAGCCCATGAACTGTCCAAGCACTATTGGAGCTGACCCGGTCAGCCCTCATGTGTGTTGGTTGGTCGGTTCGGACAAAAACGCATTTTATGCCATTTTGCGAAAAAATATTTTCGTAAAAGTTTCACGATGTTTCTAACCTATTTATATCGTTATTTGATATCGAATAAATATGTTTAGGTGAAATATGAATGAATTATTCTTATTGGATATTGAATAATTTATTTGGTAGCTTTAAAAGTTTTAACGTTACGATTTCACTCGAACCGCGAGCTTCCACTGCGCCCGCGCTAAAACCCCAACGGTTTCCAACTATAAATCTTGAAATGTCTTGAACTGCGAATCTTGAAACATAAAATGTGAACATGATTTGTAAATATGTATGCCATATGCATAAAGCGTGAATTAAAATTTATGAAAGCCCTAATCTATAGGCTATAAATCATGATGTGTAAAACGTGATTTATGAACTAACACATAAACTGTAAAATCATTACGTGTGAAAAAATAAACTGTAAACTTGACATGCGTAACATAAACTTTAAGATGTTAAACGTAAACTGTAAACCTGGCTATAAAACATGAACGATGAAACATGGACTATGAACTTCAAAACATGGCTGCGAACTGTGCAACGTTGGCTGTAAACTGTGAAACATGACGCTTAAACTGTAACTCATGAGCTAAAAGTTGTAAATCATGAATTGACATCATACAAATCATAAACTGAAACTGAAATCATGAACGGTGACATGTAAAACATGAGTTGGAAACGTAAAAAATAGGGACTGAGAGCACGTAAATCACGGGCAAACTATTATAAATCATACACTATAACATAAATTGCAAAATGAGAAACTTGAGTTATAAACATGAACTATGATCCTTAAACTGAAAACTAAAAACATGACCTGAAACTATAAACAAGACTCGAAACTATAAAATTGAAATGAATCATGGCAGATGACTGTATAAAATAAACTAGAAACATGACTGAAAACAATAATCATGATAACGTGACTGCAAACTGCAAACATGAAAGCTGAAAAACATGTCATGACTCAAAAACTATGACATGAACTAACAACATAAGCATGAATTGAAAATTATAAACATGACTTGAATCTATAAACTTGAACTGAAGCTATAGAAAGTAAACTTGAAATTTGACTGAAAACTATAACATGAACTAAAAGCTGAAGACTAGAAATTGAAATTGAATCATGAACTGAAAACGTAAATATGAACTAAAAGCTGAAGACTAGAAATTGAAATTGAATCATGAACTGAAAACGTAAATATGAACTAAAACTGGAAAATGAAAAACATAAACTGTAGAGAATGACTATAAATCGTAGACTTGAATAGTAAACTATAAACATGATGTGAAAGCTGTAACACAAACTGAAAACTATAACTTAACTGTAAATTATGAAACATAAATTGCAAACTGTGACCTATAACTATAAATCATAAACTAGAAACTCGTAAACCATGAACTAATATATGTAGTGGGTTATGCATACAATGCTCATATTGAATTCATTACATATTTTAGAATAAGTATGAGATGAACGCCATCTGAGCGGATTCCTAACCAGCACTTCTATAACTAAAACACACAGGCTGAAAACGTAAATTATAAACATGTAACATGTGAACACAAACTGAAAATGTGTATACGTGACTGGTAAATACATAAACTATAAGCATGTAATCATGGGCTGCAAACTGAGAACGTGAGCTGTGAACATCAAATGCAACTTGAAGATCATGAAACATAATTTGTGTAATATGAAATGTGGATCGCTATTTATGATACATAATTTGTAAGTAAGACATACTACAACCATAATAACTTGAAAACATAACAAGGGAAATAACATTTACTCATATAATCGACATCTTAATGCCCGTGTACTCAAATGTAACTAAAGGAGTCCTTATGTGTGCAATCTATCTATTCAAGTATAATTTACTTGAAGATTATGATTCTAATCATGCGCGTGAAAAATACATATATTCATTAAGCCTAAGGAATTTCTCACATTCTAAGCTATTTCTAGATACCATAATGAGGTATCCAACCTAACAAATCACTCAAGACATTACTAAGAGGAGTTCACGGCCAAAACCCCCAAATCGCACACCCAATTCATGACAACTACACCATTCCTTACAAGCGATGATCACAACAAAATACCAACATGAATCTTAGCTTATACATTCCCGAATCATGAGGATCTTGCCTAGCTATATCCCACACTCTTGGAAATATCCAAACTCAAACCCAAACCTTAGGTTTTGGCAACTCAATCTATGCATAAATCATGACAATATTCACTAATCTAAGCATGATTAACACTATAATTAACCAAAATCATGGAAAATGAACATGGGTCATACTTGGGTCTCCATGTATGCACATTAAAAGCCAATAAAATCATGCAAAATTCAAGCAATAACTAGATTAGAAGATAGAGAAACTTACTAACTTCGTTGTCACTTAGAGATGCATGAAAATCACTCTAATCTAAGCTTGATCTAAAAAAAAATTGGAGGTTATTAGACGTGGGTGATGTATGAGAGAGATGAGAGAAAAATAAAGAAGGGGTCTATTTATATGGGCCACAAAATTTTAGAGTTTTCGTTCCAAAAATCGTAAGGCCAATCGAACTGCACACGGACGAACGCAACTCTAGCAAGTCATGTTCGAACGCACGTCAAATGTCCCAAAAATGAAAACCCTCTGGAATATTTCATTCGAACGAGCTCACAAACGTAGGGGTGTCAAAAATATCCGGACTCGGACCGGTTTCGGAAGACCATGAAGGACCCGGGTCCGTAAATTTTTTTACGGACCTGGGCCTTTATATTTAATACTCGGCCATAACCGGGTTCGGATATGGGTCTGGTGATTCCGGACCTGGGTACTCGGGACCCGGTAAAATTTTTTAAAAAAAATCAAAGTATAAAAAAAAATCCTTAAATTTATCTTCTTACCTCTACTGATTTGCCAGCCACCACCCACCATCAATCTTCAACTTCATAGTCGCACAGATCAGTTCATCATCTTCACGACTTCAATCTTCATTCATTTCATCAGTTCATCATCATCTTCAACTTCAATCTTCATCATCTTCACGACTTCACCACCATATTAACAGTTCCAGACACCACAGCTCCAGTCACCGATTCATCTTTATGACTTCACCATCTTAACGACTTCACGGTTCCAGCCACCAGGCCCACCACAGCTCCATCTTCACGACTTCACCATCTTCACAGACTCACAGTTCACAGTCACTGATTCATCTCAATCTCATCATCACTCATCATTTCAAACTTAAGTATTGTTATGTGTTTTGTAATTTCTAATATGTGTTCAAATTTTGTGTTGTAATTTCTATATGAGCTAAGATCAAATTCTGATGATTGATGAAGTGATTTTATTGTTTAGGTGGAATTTGATTTTTTTAATTTTTTTTTCAAAAAAAAAACAGTGGAAGAAGATGCGGATCCCGAGTCATCAGAAATGTATGCGGATCCGGATCCGGATTTTTCCATCCCTAGACAAACGCGTCATAAACGCAAACACTTATTACGTTCGAACACCATAACGAATGCAACACAAATATGATTCTGAAAATTTTCTCTACATCATGACTAAACTTGACTTGATCGGGATAGGTCCATTCATAAACACTTCACGTGTAAAAACATTGCATGCATGAACTACATAACCATGATAAACATGCTAAAATGATCGGGGTGTTATATTCTTAAACATCAATTAATATCGAATTATGAGAGAACTTTAATTATATCAAATATAATCAATTGAAAATAAAGGAAATAATTTCAACTAAATAAAATTAAAAATTACCTTAATTTCTTGAATTTTTACTATGGTTGCTTCTAATTCTTCTTTCATCTTATCTAACTTTAGTGAATTGATCAAACCCTAATAAAGACCTAATTTTTCTCTCTTTCATGAACAATTCATAAAGAAAAATTTCCAAGCCATAAAATTAACCAAGGGGCGAAAATATGCCTATATGGGCATTTTGGTCATTTTTGATAATTTTTCAATTCATGGTTAAAATTTTTGTAAAATATTGCATAAATAAATGGCCATTATTTTACAATATATCAAGCTTATCTTAAAAGCTTAATAAAGAATATTCCAAGGATATTCTTAATAAATAATTATTTAAATTAATTAATATTTAATTATTTAAATAATTAATTGTTGACAAGTGTCAAAATTCAATTGGATCCATTGTGTATCAAATAAAATTATGTATTATATACATATACACATTAGATATAAAAATACATTGGCCAAAAATCATAAGAATCATACTTGTAAAATCAAAACTTCTTTAAAACATTAACATTCATAAAGTAACTAAAATAAAATTGGCTAACGCCCTGATGTGCGTAAAAGTAAGTCTTAAATCAAAACAGAAAGTTAATATCAACTTGAAAAAGAAAGGTCCACTCACTGATTAATAACTATTGTCAATGATCCTGGATGCGACTAAAGAGATTCCTGCGGAAAAGCTAGTCCATCATGGATAGTTAACGTGCTAACGGATTTTAACATCCTATGACGAAACTGAAATTGAATGAAACTGGTCTTGCTACACGTCGCGATTCCAAGTCTTGTGCATCAAGACACTCATACGATCAGATTGGAACAGAGAGCATTTCATGTTATGCATCGTGACTTCCACACGACCGACCCGAGGCTTCCACACGACCGACCCGAGTCTTCCACACGACCGACCGAGTCTCCACAAGACCGACCTGAGTATTTGACATGACTGGCCCGAGTCTTCCACACAACCGACACGAGTCTTCCACACGACCGACATGAGTCCTCCACATGAAGACCTGAGCCAAAACACACAACCAACCTGAGGTATAGGGTATTTTCATGTTCAGCGTGACTCCCACATGCACCGACCCGAGGTAGAAGGTATTTCATGTTCAGCGTGACTCGCACAACACTGACCCGAGGTATAGGGTATTTTCATGTTCAGCATGATTCCCACACGTACCGACCCGAGGTATATGGTATTCTCATGTTTAGCGTCACGACGCTAGCACATACGGTCGCGATGCTAACTTGATTTCAGGGCCAAATGCCAGTTCCCTATTATCACTGCCCAAAGCAATTCCAACACCCCCACATTATCGCCTTCACATAAGCACTTATTAATACACTCAAAACAGGCCATTATCTAGTATCATCAAAACATCAAAACAAAAATAAGGCAGCAACGACATGCTAAGAATTTTGGCCTTCATGCCCATACTACACCTTGATATTATTTCTACCAAAACTTAAGCATACTCCACTCTAAACAACATCATAGACATATGTTGAGGCTTGGTTTTTGCTCAACCTTCTCAAACAACAAATCCTCAATTCATAGGGTTCCTAAGTATGAAAATGAAAGTGAAGAATGAATGCTCATTTTCCTAAATAAGATGAAGAAGGAAGAAAGAGAAGCTTGCTTGACCAAAAAAAACTTGAAAACTCATCACCATTCATCAAAATTCCATGAGAAATAAGAAAATGGGAGAACTCCCTAGCATCCATGACTCACGTTTTTGGCTTGAGAGAGAGATGAGTGAATAGTCCCCTATTTATAGGGAAATGGCTGATTTTGTCACATCACCTAATTTTTAGACCTTACTCGAAATCCACTATAGCAGCCACGAAAATCACGATTTTGGACCTGCTTCTGTTTCGAATTTGGAAAACTATCCAACACGTAAGTTGTAGGTCTCAGTCATAGATTTTCGACAATATAAATTTATAAAAATCAGAGATCGTATGAAAAGTTTAGGGTCCAAATACTAAGGGTTGTCCGTAATATAACATAAGATAAATTATGTATCGGAACTGTAAATAATTTATCGAAGGTCCGAAATATAATTCCACAAGCATATACATGCTTGAGCATTATTTATATCATGTTTTATACCACATATAATATATTAGTCGTCGAAATTACCGGGGTGTTATAGTATCTCAAGTCAAATGACTAGATATGTTACTCAATATTGGCGTGTCATCTATTAGGAATTCTTCTGGTGAGTCATTCAATGCTCATCAGTTAAACACATGCATGTCTATATAAGTCTCCTAGGAATCATGGTTCATCAGGATAAACCGTCAAACCTAATATCGATATATGACATGTACTGGTCTCGACAGATTTTGCTAACTGACCCGTGTCAGCAAATCTTGACCATGAATTTATTTGAGAATATACTATAAGTATTTATACCTCTCAATGTCAATTACAAGCCTCGTTATAACTGTGAGTACTATATATTTTGGTCTTTATCTAATATATACATTACTAAACCTCAGTTAGTTTCGATCTAAACTGAATTAGATCAAATATGTATATAAAAGATGAGAGGGGCCGCCATTAAATAGATAATGTTATGGAAAAGGTGATTGTTTATATTCATGAACATGTCATTAATAGGATACGAGTTGGCGGCTAATTTCCGTAATATTAGTCACTTCTAAGTCATGGATTTTCTAACAGTGTCTTCCACTATTTTACGTATTACTGTAATCCCCAACGAAAATTGGGAATTCAGTAATCAAATTAAATTCTATAGTAAGAAGTGGACCCCGTGAATATGTTTCAGCTCACAGCTTTGACACGTTCTCGCCTATATAAATTCATATGTAGACAACCTATTATCAATCACACTCACTGTGACTCTTGATTTTGGTCATGAACTGTATCTCATTCTCACAGCTTTGACATGATAAGAATGAGGCGTATTCAAGGCTACACTTGTTAATGATAAATTCTAGATACTAATGTAGTCGTGATAGTTTTGGGATGTTTAGGATTTCCACTTTCACTTGAATTTATCTCTTATCATATAATTTCTACCGACGCAAGTAAACTACCATCAGTCATACCTACAACGCTTTGGCACGTTGCAGGCACATCTTCGAGAACTCACTTGCATATGTATTGACAAAGCAGACCTAGAAACAAGTGTTTCCTCACAAAAGTTATTATTAAGCCTTATTAATTAGGATTTTCCTAAAGTGGGGTTTTGGCTAAGAATCTACGATTTTTAATTCGAATCAATTTCATGATAAATTAATTCTATCTAAAAAATCATAAAGACAATTTCATGACAACTACTATAAGCTTCATCTTATTTCACCATAATCACTCATTAATATCTATTGGGAGTGATTACACATAAAGACTTATGAAAAAATTTCGGAAACACTTTCCGCGGTTTCACATTAATAAATTTTCCACCTCACCAAATCTACCGGCCAGGATAACCAAACAATCGGATCATCCATTAAACCAGACCAACCCACTGCTACAGTGATCCAATTACTGTATCAGTGGCTGATCACTATAATTTCAATAAATTACCATTTTGTCCATATTGCAGTTTTCACCGATAATTCCCAAAACGCTTCCAGAAAGATTCCAAAATTTCCAAGAATTTTTCTACATATTATGTGCAATGCTACAGTAGTCTGAGTACGTTAGTAATGCCCAAATAATCGTAATTACAGTAAATTATGATTTTAACTCTAATGCGATATTTATGGAAAATTCTCAAAACACTTTCGAAATAATTCTGAAAATTCTGAGAATTTTTCCAACGTATTATTACACATCCAATTTCACCCACAACATCTCAATTTCACAAATTATCCATAATTGAGTTAATTAATTTAATTAATCACCTAATTAATTCAAAATCATTTACATCCAAACCTGTAATTACCAATTGAGAATCAACCACCATAAAGAAACTCAAGAAAAATTCTAAATCACCAAGAAGTATCTTAATCAACTCTAGAATGGTAATTTGGTGTCCTACACCATAGTTAGACCTAATCACACTAATTAGTCTAATTAATTTTACACATACATCAAAGTCTTCCTATTAGGGTTTCTAAATATCATTTAATACCAAATAGTCAAAGAACCTCAATTATATCAAATATAATCAACTGAAAAAAAATAATAATAATTTCAACTAAATAAAATTAGAAATTACCTAAATTTCTCCAATTTTTGCTTTAGTTGCTTCCGATTGTTCTTCCACCTTCTCCAATTTTTGGTGAATTGATCAAATCAAAATAAAGTTCTAATTTTTCAATCTCTTTCATTAATAATTCGTAAAGAAAATTTTCCAAGCCATAAAATTAACCAAATGAGTGAAATTATGCTCATATAAAGGGATGGGCATTTTGATTTTTTTTCAATTTATGGCTAAAAATCATATCAAATACTGTACAAATACATAACCATTATTTTTCCATATATCAAGCTTATTTTATAAGCTTAATAAAGAATATTCCAAGAATATTCTTAATAAATAATTAAATTAATTAACCTTTAATCATTTAAATAATTATTTATTGACATGTATCAAAATTTAATTGGATCCAGTGTGTATCTAATCAAGTCATATATTATATACATATACACATCAGATATAAAAATACTCTGACATGTAAAAAATTATGAATAATCTGTATTATTCGTAATTAATTGCCCTAACGCTCAACGAATATACTTTATTAGTGAGACTCTCTAGGTTCAAGTAAATATGTCACGTAATATTGTGTCCATAATTAACCTACTCACAAATTATGACGACCACAGATAACCACGTTAAACCATACAAATCGAGGTATAAGCATATCATATAGTCCCCTCGTCATAGGCTATCCAAATTATACCAAAGATATAAATGAAAACGTCAAATATTCATAGTGAATAATTCATATATATGTCTTGACATATTCAGGATCTCTCAAACAAAATTTGAAACTCGTTTCAAAAATGTACTCTAGCCAGAGATTTAAAGATCACAAAGTAGATGCCTAAATCTCACACACGGGACTGACGGATCCTCTCTAAATACATCACAAGATATCATAAATATCAGTTCACACCCAAAAAATAGGTGGAGATCTAGTCTAGATAGACCGGTTATGTGATTGTTGTCAAAGTGTGGAAGATCGGTCATACATTCATGGTGGTATCTCAAGTCAAAGAGCTAGATATACTACTTGACTTAGAAAAATTCATATTGACTTTGGTGTGCCATCTATTAGAGATTCTTCCGATGATTCGTTGGCTCATCAAATGAACAACTATATATCTATATGAGTCTCCCAAAATTCATGGTTCATTGGGATAAACTATCGGACATAATCTCGATATACGATATGTACTGGTCTCAACAGATTTTACTAACTAACCAGTGTTAGCAAATCTCGATCAAGATATTTTAAAATAATAATTTTATAATTATTATTTAAAAATAAATTAGGCCTCGAAGAGGCGATTTTTGTGAACCGCTTTGAGTAAATTTCTAATTCTTGCTCTATTTCATTGTACATTTGCAAAGCTTTGTTGGGATATAGAGGGCTTGCAACAAGTTAGGAAAATGGTTGGTCGAGGTTCCCTGTAAGACTACATGGTGTTTGTTTTTGTTAATTTTGACCTGAATAAGACTTATGGTTCATTGGGATAAACTATCGGACCTGAATAAGACTTCATGATGTGGGTGATATGAGGGGGCTGGAAAGGACTTTATATTCAAAAGTAAGGCACACAGAGCTGATATGATTTTAGCAAGGCATCAGCGGTCATTTCTTCTTACGATTTGCTCCAAGATCAAGATGATATTAAGGGAATGGAATAACAGCTTCTGTATTATTGTGGATGGCAGCCTCTGCGAGAATGAGTCCTGAAGATTTAAAAGAAATTGTCATAGACTTAGTTCTGTGAAATTTAAAAAAAAAATCAGTTGGATCATTCAGGAGATAATAGATGATCTTGCTCATATGGCCTCCAGTCAAATTTAGTTTCGGTCTAAAATCTCAAATGTAGTTGCCCACAATTTAGTTAAAACGGCTTATAATCTTGGTATTATTGGTTTTTGGAGGAGACATCTCCCCTTCAAATCTAGTGTAATCTTTTTTGTTGATTAATGCTATTGACTCTTCTTTGTTTCAAAAAAAAAAATCGTGGAACCACACAACAAAAGAAAGTTAGGAATTTTGATAGCGTTGTCAATTGAGATCTAATGTTTAATTGAATTTTATTAAATTTTTTTATAATTTTTTTCATGTGTTATTTATAATAATAAATTATTAAGATTTTTTTAAAAATTATATATATATATATATAACAATTATCAATTATAACTTATAAAAAAAATAGTATAAAATTTAACTCAACACTAAATTTAATTCTTAGAGAATTTGTTTAATTAATAAAATTAAATTAAATCTGAATGTGCTAGCCGACGACGTGACATCGTACGTTTCAGGCATCCCAATTGTTCGATGTATTACACGTGGAAGATTGGTTGTGGAGGGCAAGTGAGATTAACATTTTTTATCACAGAAGCCGACATGAGTGACAGATATGCACGTGGGATTCGATTGGCTCATCCGTCCAATCGTGGGACCTACTTCAATCTTTTGTCAAATCGAACGTCTCGTCGGATTGACCGAAGAATGCGGGATTCTCGTACGACTGATTTTGAACCGTGTGTTGCCAATTGCTGACGTACATTTTGTAACTATTGAGACGCTTTTACCCTCGCTTATACGGTAACACTTTTTTATTTCATCATTGATTCATTCATGTATGCTTCAATTGCATGTGTACTGAAGTTTACTTATCCAAAAAATTATTAATAGATATTCTATAAATTAATAAAAAAATTATAATTTATTAATGATTAATTTATTCTATCTTTAATACAATTGAGAGTGTGGTTTTTAAATCAAATTTTTTTAACTAAATTAATGTTCATATAATATAACTCTAATTGAATAATATATACATAAGAGGAAGCTTTGTCGACATGATATCTGTCGGAAACTGTCTCGATATATTAAAATTAAAATCTAACTAGTTTGTAAATATATATTCTAAGGAATAAATGAAAATATGTTCCTAAATCGTCAACCTAAAAATAAAGTGAGAAAGTATCCATTACTCAATCAAGATGTAGTCGCAACCTATTGCTTTACATAAATTGTATTTGTTGACGGCTGATTTTAGTTGTAGGGATAAATTGGGAAAACTCACTTCTCAAACAATCATTCATCAACTGTGAATTTATTTGGTTTGGGGACCGAAAGCAAACTTAGCAAAAAGATGAGAAAACACAAAGAATAGACAGAGGAGTTAACGTGGTTCGGCGGAATGGATCCAACCTACATCCACGGGCACAAGGGAAAAATGAAGGTTTTATGACGTGGTCGGGTATGACCGACCCGCCTATCTCTCGAGCTCGACTGACCGACCTATTACACTTAAACGTTTTTGCTCTATATTACAAGTTATGCGTGAATGAATTTGGTTAACCCTTTACAATGAGTTCTCAATCCCTTTATATAATAGGATAAACTCCATTGTTACAACAATCTCATGACGTCAGCCACGTGAATCTATCATTAATGTGATGGCTTTCTTCCTCAATTGTTCTACCGAAAGTAGCTCAACCACCTGATATCTCTTTAAACCAAGCTACTATACCCTCTGCCACACGCTACCTACAGCCTGTAATTTGTCATGGCAGACCTCTTTGGAAGGTGCAAGTTCTCATGCAGGGCTTACGTCATTTGATCCTGATCATATCATTACCAATTCAGCCTGCCCTACCAGGTCGGGAGACAAAAGCAACAGCTGTCCTGGCCTACTAAGCCACCAGGTCGGGTCGCTAGTGATGGACCACTTGGGGTCGGCCTTGACAGATGCTGACAATGTCGAATCTGATATCTTCTCATCAGGTTGGGTCGGCCTTGAAACGCAAATAATTCTACTCTCTTTGTTGGGTCAGACGTCTTTGCTACATGGGCCTGGTCCCCTTATCTAGGAAGTGAAAACCCATTTATATCATTCCTTGAGATTCTGACTTCTTGGGGATCGAAAACTACCATCAACAGTATTACTATTATTTTGGGGGAAAAAACGAGTTATATCAATAATAAAAAAAAATTCTAAAAAGTATAACATTTGTATGATGAATCTTTCTACCTCAAATATATGAAGAAAAAATTTGATTATTTGAAGGGTAAGTTATTTTATAAGTTAGGAAGGTCTCTCTCTATATATAACACCCTGTTAGAGGCAGGATGCTACCGGCAGGAGATATGATTGACCCATCTCCATAAGCCTCTAAATTTACGAAAATTCGACCTAATTTATCCTAAAACTGGACAACCTGGATCATAGTCCAACATCAAACTGAAACCTGAAATAACATCAAATATCAAAAGGACCTCAGGTCCACACAAAAACACATTAAATCATATCCTAAGGGCTCTGTGCCCACATCATCTTTCAACACTCAAGGCTCTACCCACAACATCATAAGAAATCAAAATATTTACTCAATATTTACAAACAACGTGCTTAGCACGACAAATAAAATATTAATCCCAAATCATACACTTTCTAAAGCTTATCCCAGGACACATGTGAGGGTGACTGTCGTTTGGGAGATCCGCGTCTCGAGCATGACTTCCAAAGCTGAAATGGTTGACCAATCTGGAAGCTGATAAGTGTGGTTTATACCCACTTATTACGGCATTTTTAGCTTACTGTTTTGTTATATTTCGAGATATTTAAATGTCATTTATAGTTTATTTCATGTTTTATTTGTAGGAGCATTAAAACATGGATCTGGGAATAATTGCACGTGTTTTGGGAACTTTCAGGAACACAAGACCGAGCACGGGAACATAGGTGCCATGGCGCCAAACTTATATACAAAGTACAGAGAAATGGGCGCCATGGCGCCCATTATTATCATAAAGATGGTGCCAATGCGCCATCAAAGCAATTCAATGGCGCCATGGTGCCACTTGAACATTGATTAAAGGCGCCATGGCACCAGTTGAATTAATAAGAAGGCGCCAGGGTGCTTCAACCTCAGTACTATCCATATAATTTCCCGAGGATTTGGCGCCCATGCGCCACTTATAAGAGCTGCACGTGCATTTCAGGATTTAAATTATTAGGGTTTTTAAGATCCCTAATGATACCCAATGACTCCCAGCCTCCACTATAAATATAACAGTTTGTCCAAAATTAAAAGGGAGGCTAATACACAGGATAACATACGGAAACACATATTTTTAGAGATCCAAGGAGAGGATTGAAGAGCAACAAGAAGTGATTAAGGCGGTGACGTCCGAGGAGGAAGAGATTCAATTCGGGTTTTATTTTCTTATTTATTTCTTAGAACTCTAATGATTTCCATTAGATTCATGATTTGTTATTCATTGTTTTTATCTTTTGTCATGAATTAACTCCTTAATTCTGGAGAATGATGTAACTAATGCTCGAACCTTGTATTGTTTATCAATTTTGTTATGAAGTTTTATTAATTTATTTATATTCTTTTGAGTTTAATGCTTTTTGATTGTTGGTCACAATTGAAGATGATGAATGTTTAGAATCTATCATTCGAGAGAGGGGATTTTGAATAGATCTAGAGAATATGACATAGGATTTTATAGAGTTCGAGATAATCTGTAGTCCTTTGAAGTCGTTAACATAGAATCATAAAGCGTAATGAGTTGTTAACTATTGGATTTTTATAGAGATATCGAAGTCTGTAGTTGATGATATTTTCACTGATGCTCGAGAGAGGGGGTGGATATTTGCGAAATCTTGACTTATAAATAATATAACTGAACAAAGATTAATTGGCATAACAAATACATATGCGACAATTAGGTGAAATCAGGATCCAGAATCTCTATCGTATTAGTTCCTCCTATCAATTTATTTTCATATATTTTATTTATATGATTAAATCTTTGTTAAATATCGTCTAAATAAAGTTAGGATTATCAATTGTAGTACTTAGTGCGAGTTAACGCAATCCCTGTGGGTTCGACACTCTTAACTCATATTTATACTAAAACTTGACACCGTAAACTTGTTGTACGATATAAAATATCACAACAAGTTTTTGGCGCCGTTGCCGGGGATTGTTTATTTAATTCACATTAATACTGCTACCAAGTAATCTTAGCTTTAATTTAGAGTTTTATCTTTTATTTTATTCTTGTATTTATTAATTTTAATTTTAATTTTTAGTTTATTTTTGTTATTGATTTTTTTCTTTTCTTTTTCTTTTGGTGCTTCAGTGAATGCGAAAATCCACAAGTCTCGACTCGCTCCTGTTTGATCCTGAAATAGAAAGAACTGCGAGGAGACTAAGAAAAGAAAGAAAATTTGAAAAAGAAGCAATGGCAGCTGAAAACATAGAGAAATACCCACGTCAGGTGGCAATCAGAGATCACTTCAAACCGGTCATTGATGATATCTATTCTGGGATTGCCCATCATGTTGGTTTCTAATTAGGTCCAAGGATTATCAAATCAAGCACAAAACGCATAAATACATCAAAGGAGAATGGCAGAAACATACTCACATTGACCGGATCTTGCGACGCGAAGAACAAGCCACTTCTTCCTCCTTGTTGAAGCTCGGCAGTGAGCTCCCTATGGCAGTGGGCTGCTCGGTTTGGGCTGTGAAACTCCTCCAAGAATTCGGCCATTGATGACTCCATGGAAGCTCCAAGCTTCAAGCTCCAAAAATGATTCCAAGCTCAAGAGTTCGTTTCCCTATCACCTTTGTATAACTCAAGGTGTGCCTGCACTTCTTCTTCTTCCTTGCTTATTCTCTTGATTCGGTCAAACCCAAAATTGAGAGGAAGAAACGGTTCAAAACCGTGAAGGAGAAGAGGAAGGAAAGAGATGAAAACGTGAATGAGGAGAGATGGAGGGAAAAGAAAAATTGTTTCGTTTATATATTTGTTTTATTTTCCAAATACAAAACAAATAAATAAAATCATTTTTCATTTACCAAAAGTCAAAAAAGCAAAAGCCCATTAATGCTTTTCCAACTACCACATCACTATTCACATCAATCAATCAATCAAGTGACAAGTTGTCACATCACTCAAAGTGACTAATGATTTGACGCTTGATGCGACAAGCGATTTGACGCTTGATTTGACTTGCGTGCCGAATTCGAATTTGAAATGCGAATGTGCTCGCAAATAATCTCGCGCTCGGGTTCGCTAATTCCAAATTAACGAATTTTCCGTCGCGACGTAATTAAACGATTACCTCTAGCGAAATCACTATTCACGTCGCTAACGAATTAATTCTAAATTAATTCATTCGTCCGAATTAAAATCTAATTTTAATTTCGCGTCAAAATCCAATTTCACATAATATATCAAGTATATTATTTTATTGATTAATTCCAAATTAATCGTTCTCTCTCTTTAATTAATATTTTATCCCAGATAAAATGTCTCCGTAATTAATCCCATATTAATTTTCTCTCTCTTCTAATTAATCCTAGATTAATTAAAGTGCGAGTCATACGTCATCGTTGAATCTTCGGGAAGCGACCCATGAGATCCCAGGATATGTTGGCAGTAAATACGGTGGTTGGACTATCCGAATACGTAAGTACCTCGTACTACGTTTGTACCGATTTACAAGACAAGGTTGGATTCTAGCAAAGCGCCATGCCTACCCAATTCTCCAGAAATATCCTTATAGGAATATGTGATCTATATCAAACGTAGTATACCATAGTATTGCATATTTCGATCCAGCATCAGATGATCACGTGTTAGGCCTGGGGCTGAAATTGTGTCTGCCCCGTACGAAGCACATATCGGATGTCTGGTAACTAGTCTCTATAATTGGATATACATGACCTAGTCATAATATCCCGATAGCTCGAGCATTTAAGGAACGAGTTTCGTATCCTATGTGACCATCATCTCCATATGACTGGAGTGATACTTTCGTCTTAACATCACACCCAACACTATACGATTCTCAATATACCCAGCATTGGCGTACACAGAACCTGTTAAAGCCTTGGACGACCTCAACTAAAGTATATTGATTGTCGTAAGCATTAGCGGTGCAAGTCTCAGGTTAAGACCAAATACACCTACCCTGATTGCAGACTCCCATAGACACATAGTCATACTACCAATGGGATTCCGCGGGGTATATCCAGAGCGAAGCTATTTCCCATACCATCGGTAAAACACAACCTCCTATTACACTTGCATGAGTATCTTATACCCAAATATATGAGAACTATGCCGTTGTGCCCTCACAAACGCGCACAAGTGTAATACTAGTCTTTTACGTATTTATCGATGTCCAATCTCGATAATACCTGACTAGGGATATTAATGATTTATCCTTCGTGGACTGATACTGTCTCATATCATTCTCTGTCCAGGAACAAATCATAGGGACCTCTCATCATTTATATATCTAGGTGATCTAATCACAAATGATAAGAATGCAATCTCCTTTGTCACATAGTTAATTTATACAACAACACCATGATCTGTACAAATAGTGACGCTATGGGTCATAATTGTCAAACAATCTCCCACTTGGCCTATAGCCAGTCACTCGAGTGCTTGACACCTGAACTATGTACGGTTCGCTCAAACTGCTGAGAAAAGGCTTTCGTTAGCGGATTTGTATGAATATCATCTTGATGTGATTTATTCGATCATCACATCGCCACGATGTATGATCTGAACCAATTAGATGAATATCGAAGTATTTATCTGGATCGTGGATGAGACCATTAATTCTTTATCCTGTGCTGAAGCCTAGCTCAGCTACTAACAGAACTATATCTAATCTAATTAGATTTGTTATTGACCTAGATAGCTTCTATTGCTGCCTCAGCTACTGCAATTAACCCGCATTTGTTGTTTATTTGGTAACAGTATCTTGCTAGGAAGATTTCCAGCTCACTGTACCGTTATTCAAACTGTATAGTACCGTTTGTGACTTTTAGTCTTCTTTATCGGTTATAGAAAACTTGCTACAGTGATCCTAGTCACTTCAAGTTCTCTTTCTCCATAGAATAAGACAGCATCCTTAGTTCTCTAAGATACTAATGGATGTTCTTAACATCAATCCAGTAACTATCACTCGGATTGGCCTGTTTGTGAATCCATATGCTCAAAGCGTATGAGACACCAGGTCGCGTATATTTTTCAATGTATGATTCTCGGAGAGTGTTTCGAAAGCCAATCTTTCGCCGATAGTTATTTTATGGGAATATCATTTCCAAGAAATGACATATTATCATTATTTTATAGGACAACCACTGTCAGTGCGCTCCCACTAACCCTCTTACATACACAACAATCTTTTCGTTTTGAATTAAATCATACACCATTATGATTACATCAAAATGATAATTCCAAGAACATAATGCTTGCTTCAATCCAATCATGGATCGAATAACAAGCATTATCCAAATGGATTTACCGTGGCAACAGTTAAAAGGTTGAATCGTAATCAACACAATATTGATAACGATACCTTTCCGCTAAAAGCCTAGCTTTATACGTTGGTATGTTGCCATCCATGTACGTCTTCCTTGAAGAATTATAGTACCAGTAGGCACAATGCCTTGTGGTACATCAACTAGTATCCAAACTAGTTGATATACATGGAATCCATTTCGGATTTTATGGCACTTTGCCATAATAGGGAGTCGATACCTTGTATCACTTCCTCATGCGTAGTCAGTTGGTATTTCTCAATAAGATAGACATCTTTATGAGGTGAGATTAGAAACCCATACCCCAGATTATTTTCTGACTCTATCCGACCTACGCGGTTCTTGTGTATTCGAAGATTAATGGTATAGTTTCATCCTTGATGAACTAATTATGTTCCATTAAGATTCGATGCCTTGAACAGTATTACTCCGATTTTCATCGAGTTATACTATCCTCCCACTTACCACTGCATATCGGTATTCATCTTAGGAAAAATACATGGTGAGCAACAATCTAATTATTCTCTTGTGAGGTGTATAAGTACAATACTTATGGTATCACTAGGATAACCTACATTTGGCACTTATCCAATTTGGGTTCTAGTTTGGTATCATCCAAACGTATGCCTAGCATACCCAAATCATCAGGAATGAGAAACCTGGTTTCTTTCCTTTTCATATCTAATATGTTATCTGTCAAACAGATTTTATGGAACCTTATTCTAAATAAGTTCTTGCACTGGTTAAAGCTTATCCGTTGAAGGAAATGGTAGCTCAGAGCGACTCGTGATTAACCTTATCATGTCTAACAAAATTTGGTTAATCCTGTTCGGACACACCGTCAAACTGACGTGTTCCGGGAGGAGTCATCTTTTGAAAGAATACTATACTCTTTCAAGTATACGAGAACTTATTGCTTAAGTATTCTCCATTACGGTCTTACCGTGACGGTTTAATACTTTAGCCGATCTGTTTGTCTATTTCGTGTCGAAACTGTGAAAGTTTTCGATTTGTGTTCTTCAAAAGAAACACATAACCATAACGTGATGCCACATCCGTACAGGTCACGAAATATTCATATACACATCTAGCATAGCTAGACATGGGCCCACTTGCTTCACTATGAACTAGGGCTAACAGATCAGTGGCATTTACACTTTTACCAAGTAAATAGTGTTTTAGGCACTTTGCCCAATAAACTAGATTCGTAGACTTTATTTGAATAGAATCAAATTAGTCCTAGTACCCACTCTTCGAAAGTGTGGATATACGATTCTTGTTTAATAGTGTCCCTGACAACTATACCACAATTAGTTTCTTCCTTGATCAAATCAGTTTGAGCTATGTATTTGTCATGTTATATATTTGAGATATATTTATATTCAAAATATAAATTCTGTTATTCACATCTAATGTGTTTATCTCAATATCATCTTTATATAATAAAATACTTTAGTGTTATAGAATATAAAGGTTTACCCGCAGTGGGTCAAACACTGATATAGAGATAATGTATCTAGTCAAACTAGTTACATTATAACAATTTCCTAACTTAGGTACTCACCCGAGGGTAGTTCCTAAATTCAGGCATCTACGGTTAAAACAACGACTTTCGTCCCGTTTCCAATTCGCAAATAAATCTCAATTGATGTCATTATCCTGCTCATAGCAGATTCTAAACATCAATACATATTTATGTACCACACTAAGTATTTAAAATCCAATTTTAATACTAGTTGTGAACATAATTAAGACAATCATATTTTGAAGTCAGAGCCTTGCTCGTCTTCAATTCATTCTTGGGATATGTCATTTTATCTTCCTAGAAGATTATAATGATTTTGCTTATGCCTGTTTCAACATTCCAGAAGCCTTTGGTCAAGCCTTGGCCTTCTAGAATATCGAAGTAAGGTACGACTAGCGCTACTTGTCTTATTGCAAACTTTGACTTTGTCTCATTGAGAATAGTCATTAATTCTCCAAGAATTATTTATTGCAATTTAATATTTCAAAGATCTAAAATAGATCCATGAAAATCCTTCAATTTCATTATCATACTTTAAGGATCTAATCCTTAGTTCTGATTCAGAAATTAAGGAGTCTACTTGACAAGTATAATGGATTAAGCACTTAAGTTATCATTACATGATCTTCCAAATATCATGCTCTACTATTTGCTTAACTCAAGCTTAGGCTTAATATATTATTTTATCAAATAAAATAACTTATTATTTTTCCAAGACAATCCTGAAACTTTATTCCCAATTTGAAAAATATAGTCGTTTAAATACATTTTCTCCCATGATTATGTTTTAAACACTAATCTTTCAATTTTATCTTGATTCTAATAGTCCAACTATTTAATCAACGATTTGTGGTACTATGTATTATATTGATTATTATAGTCCAACTATACAATCAAATATAATTTAAATCATTTAACCTCAATTACATTGATTACTATAATCCAATTATAAAATCAACTGTAAACTGAAATTAATTAATTCAAATATATTGATTACTATAATCCAATTATATAATCAAGTATAATACAGTCCAACTGTTTATTAAAACAACAATTTAAATATTAGTCCAACTAACATTTAATTTATATGACGAAATAATTTGTGATTGAGCGTGTATGGCAAGTAATTAAACGAATATTGCAAATTCAATTCTTGCCTCCCACTATTTTTCGGCGAGCCTCTAACCTCTATCGAGTACTCGGGAAATCGCGTTTCCTAGTGGGCTAGGATCCCGTTAAATATCACACAATCTTGACTTTGGCCAACAAATTGTATGATAATTAACTAAGTAGATCTCTAAGATCAATTGGATTCAATCCAATTCCTAGATCCGGTATGGGGACATCCAAGTCCGAAACATATATCTTATATATGCCAATACATCCAATATATTACCTAACCTTTTTCCTCTGAATCAACTAAGCCTTGGCTTTGGCACAACAAACTTAGTGATCCCAGTCAAGCGCGACCCATCAATGTCGATGGACAATAATTGGTCTTGACTTTGGCCAACAAACCACAACTTGGACAGGACACTGATATAGAACAAAGCCTTCGTGATTCAAACACATCTTCGACAGACAAAGGCCTTGACTTTGGCCAACAAACCAATGCCGTCTCGGATCTTGAGTGAGAATCACTCAATGGAAGGAAAGACGCTTAATATTGAGCAAGGGTTTTTCGCATGCAAATTGGCAACCAATTTATTATCTTTGTTAAGGTCTCATCATCATACACCCTTAAACATGCATTCTAAACACATAATAAAGCGCATATGAAAAATAATAATGATATGCGGATGGATACTTACACAATGATCCTAGATCAAATCTCTCATTTTCTCTCTCCCGCTAGCACATGTATTTACTTCTACTCGTTACACTACACTTCTAAAGAAACCTCATTTACATTGAGGGGAATATGTGAGAAGAGAAATACAATGAGTATAGAGGTGATAAGGCTTGACACGCAGGTCCAATTAATAAATCAAATTTATTACAATTTCCAAAATTGCCCACCCATCTAATATCCATCCGATATACATTATTCATGCATCACAACCATGTATTCATACAAGCATGTTATCAATCAATCTAATCCAATTAATTAATCTGATAATTAGTGATCATCCAATGTTCAAACAACGATTTGATTTTTGCTCGAGTCAAACTCGTTTTACGAATAAGTACTCAAAGTACGAATTCTTGAATTAAATTAAACTACAAAATTAAATCCAATTCAATTTGTATTTAATACTAATTCACCATTTAATTCCAAATTAAATATTACACTTTATTAACGAACCTTTACGACTTAAATTCCAAATTTAATCACAACGGGTCTCAAAGCCCGATTAACATCCAATGTTTAATTAATTAAAGTCTAATAGGCTTTTAATTAATTTCTTTAAGGTGTGGACATTTGGTCAACTCGGGTCAAACCGATAACCAAAGTCCAATCCGGGATTTACCCCATAAGCCCAGAAATCAATTTTGGCCCATTAGGCCCAATTAAATAATTAAGGTCTATTAAGTCATAATTGGACTTTATGGATTCGGTTTTGGGCCTAATTGGATCCAACCAATTTTGCCTAAACCGATTTTTGTACAACAAAGCCCAAAAGCCCAATTACAACCTATAAGGCCCAAATCCAATTTCAAGCCCAATTAATTAACTTATAAAATTCCAAATTCCATAATTAATTAACCTAAGTGTAATACACAATTAATCAACCAATTAACATTTCTAAAACATCAATTAGCCCAATTAATCATGCAATTAACATCAAATAGTGTCCAACACATTTTTATCAAAATCAAACCCAATTTACATGCTTAAAGTCTCGGCAATTAAGGGTTTTTCCAATCCGATTCGGTTTCAATCCAATTGAATCCATAATCATCATTACCAAATCAATTCAACTCATCCAATGAATCTAAAACAAAAAATCACAATGAATTTCATGTTACATTGAATTCGGCCAAGCCAACTTTTAAAGGGAAAATTGTTCCAAATCAAAATTCAATCCAATTGAACTTCAAAACAACATTACCCTATTATTTAAGTCATCCAATGATCAAAAAATAAAATTATGCCAAGAAAAATTAGGGTTCTAAATTCGGCCAAGCCTCCATTTTTGGGGAAAATTTAATCCAACCAAATTTCTTGAAATTGATCATGCACAACATCAATTCAACCTCATTCAAGCATACTTAATCAAACAATTCAACCAATTCATGCTCAAATCGAGTTTACCCAATTTTAACCCTAAAATTTTCATGCTTGATCAAAGCTCAAGATACCATTGTTGGTTTCTAATTAGGTCCAAGGATCATCAAATCAAGCACAAAATGCATGAATACATCAAAGGAGAATGACAGAAACATACTAACATTGACCGGATCTTACAATGCGAAGAACAAGCCACTTATTCCTCCTTGTTGAAGCTCAGTAGTGAGCTCCCTATGGCAGTGGGCTGCTCGGTTGGGCTGTGAAACTCCTCCAAGAATTCAGCCATTGAGGACTCCATGGAAGCTCCAAGCTTCAAGCTCCAAAAATGATTCCAAGCTCAAGAGTTTGTTTCCCTATCACCTTTGTATAACTCAAGGTGTGCTAGCACTTCTTCTTCTTCATTGCTCCTTCTTTTGATTCGGTCAACCCAAAATTGAGAGGAAGAAACAGTTCAAAACCGTGAAGGAGAAGAGGAAGGAAAGTGATGAAAACGTGAATGAGGAGAGAGAGAGGGAAAAGAAAAAGTGTTTCATTTATATATTTATTTTATTTTCCAAAAACAAAATAAATAATAAAATCATTTTTCATTTACCAAAAGTCAAAAAAGCAAAAGCCCATTAATGCTTTTCCAACTACCACATCACTATTCACATCAATCAATCAAGTGACAAGTTGTCACATCACTCAAAGTGACTAATGATTTGACGCTTGATGCGACTAGCGATTTGACGATTGATTTGACTTGCGTGCCACATTCGAATTCGAAATGCGAATGCGCTCGCAAATAATCCCGCGCTCGGGTTCACTAATTCCAAATTAACGAATTTTCCGTCGCGACGTAATTAAACGATTACCCCTAGCGAAATCACTATTCATGTCGCTAACGAATTAATTCTAAATTAATTCGTTCGCCCGAATTAAAATCTAATTTTAATTCCGCGTCGAAATCCAATTTCGCATAATATATCAAATATATTATTTTATTGATTAATTCCAAATTAATCGTTCTCTCTCTTTAATTAATATTTTATCCCAGACAAAATGTCTCCGTAATTAATCCCAGATTAATTTTCTCTCTCTTCTAATTAATCCTAGATTAATTAAAGTGCGAGTCATACGTCATTGGTGAATCTTCAGGAAGTGACCCATGAGATCCCCGGATATGTTGGTAGTAAATACGGTCGTCGGACTATCCGAACACGTAAGTACCTCGTACTACGTTTTTACCGATTTACAAGACAAGGTTGGCTTCTAGCAAAACACCATGCCTACCCAATTCTCCAGAAATATCCTTATATGAATATGTGATCTATATCAAGCGTAGTATACCATAGTATTACGTATTTCGATCCAGCATCGGATGATCACGTGCTAGGCCTGGGCTGGAATTGTGTCTGCCTCATATGAAGCACATATCAGATGTCTGGTAACTAGTCTCTATAATCAGATATACATGACCTAGTCATAATATCCCGATAGCTCGAGCATTAAGAGAACGAGTTTCGTATCCTATGTGACCATCATCTCCATATGACTGGAGTGATACTTCCGTCTTAACATCATACCCAACACTCTACGATTCTCAATATACCCAGCATTGGCATACACAGAACCTGTTAAAGCCCTGGACGACCTCAACTAAAGTATATTGATTGTCGTAAGCATTAGCGGTGCAAGTCTCCCATAGACACATAGTCATACTACCAATGGGATTCCGCGGGGTCTATCCAGAGCGAAGCTGTTTCCCGTACCATCGGTAAAATACAACCTCCTATTACACTTGCATGAGTATCCTATACCTAAATATATGAGAACTATGCCGTTGTGGCCTCACAAATGCGCACAAGTGTAATACTAGTCTTTTACGTATTTATCGATATCCAATCTCGATAATACTCTGACTAGGGATATTTAATGATTTATCCTTCGTGGACTGATACTGTCTCATATCATTCTCTATCCAGGAATAAATCATAGGGACCTCTCATCATTTATATATCTAGGTGATCTAATCACAAATGATAAGAATGCAATCTCCTTTGTCACATAGTTAATTTGTACAACAACACCATAATCTGTACAAATAGTGACGCTATGGGTCCTAATTGTCCAACACCTAAACCAATCAACTTCAATAATTTTGAGTTAAAATCTGTATTGATCAACATGGTACAAAGGAATCCGTTTGGGGGTTCAGCTGTAGAAGATCCCAACTTGCACTTAAGGATGTTCCTGGAGATCGCAGATACCATAAAGATGAATGGCGTTAGTAAAGAAGCAATAAGGCTACGCTTATTCTCATTCTCTTTACGGGATAAAGCGTGGGATTGGCTTCAATCAATACAGACGGGGAGTATCATGACATGGCAGGATATGGCCATAAAATTTCTTGAAAGATTCTTTCCACCAGCTAAATTAGCTCAACTGAGGGCAGAAATCAGTATATTTAAGCAGCTGGAGACTGAGACTTTGTATGAAGCATGTGAGCGCTTTAAAGATCTACTACGGAGATGCCCACAACATGATTATGCAGATTGGGTCCAGATTCAGTTGTTCTATAATGGGCAGAATGGTTCGAATAGGACTGTGGTTGATGCAGCAGTTGAGGGAGCTCTATTTAAGAAATCAGCTGAGGACGCCTACAATCTATTAGAAGCAATGGCCATTAACCACTATCAATGGCCAAGTGAACGCGCTTACGGTGACCAAAGTGGCTGGAATTTATGAAGTAGACCCTCTTGTGGCACTTACAGCTCAGATTTCTACCTTAGCCACTCAAGTAGCAGCCCTGACAAATCCACGAGTACCATCTATTGAATCAGTGGCAGCTACGAATATGTAGTTATTGGAAGAAAACCCGAACTTTGAGCAAGTCCAATATGTGAACAATCGGAACTTCAACAGCTATAGAGGAAATATTGTGCCTAACCGTTATCATCCAAACCTGTCATATGCTAACACAAAGAATACCTTGCAGCCTTGTTCTGGTTTTGACTATCAAAGAGCTGAGCAGAAATCTTCCTTAGAAGATTTCGTGAGCACGTTTGTTGCTAGTACTTCAGCGAGGTTTGAGAAGAATGAGTCAAGGCTGAACAATATTGAGACACACATGGAAAATATGGAGGCCACAATGAAGTCCTTAGAAACACAGATTGGGCAGATTACATCATCCATAACCAAGCAGCAGTAGGGGTATTTGGATAAAACTGCCACAGTTACCAAACTATCTTTTTCATGTCAAAGCAGTCAGTGGATACACAAGAAGAAGCTACCATGACTACCATTTGGGTGGTTGCTTCTGGCTGAAGACGTTAAACTTAGCGCTAGCGGGAGGCAACCCTTGCATTTAATTGCATTTATTTATTTGCTTTATTTTTAATTTTTATTTTATTGTGTGCTATTTATTAATTTGCATGTTATTTATGCAGGTAGCACGAAACACACAACGCTCGAGCAATAAAATTATAACTAGTAAGAGTCTGATCAACTCCATGCACGATTGTGTTGTTCCTCACTATTGTTCTTTAAATTTCTATCTTACATTGAGGACAATGCAAGTTTTACGTTTTGGGGTGTGTGCATGCTGTTTACTTGCTATTTAGTTGTTTAAGTTTGAAAAAAAAAATTTGTTTTAGTCTTTGATAGTAAAGCATAAATCCTGTGATAATATTGTCTGTTATGGGTGATATTTTAGAAACAATAAGTGCCCAATTTACTTTTATCTGATGCCTTGAATAACTGATCTATGTTAGACTCGTAAGCACTTAAAAATAGGTGCTATTTATTAATTTGCATGTTATTTATGCAGGTAGCACGAAACACACAACGCTCGAGCAATAAAATTATAACTAGTAAGAGTCTGATCAACTCCATGCACGGTTGTGTTGTTCCTCACTATTGTTCTTTAAATTCTATCTTACATTGAGGACAATGCAAGTTTTACGTTTTGGGGTGTGTGCATGCTGTTTACTTGCTATTTAGTTGTTTAAGTTTGAAAAAAAAAATTTGTTTTAGTCTTTGATAGTAAAGCATAAATCCTGTGATAATATTGTCTATTTATGGGTGATATTTTAGAAACAATAAGTGCCCAATTTACTTTTATCTGATGCCTTGAATAACTGATCTATGTTAGACTCGTAAGCACTTAAAAATAGGTTTTTAGCAGTGAAAACTTAAGTAGTTGACAAGATGACTAATTAAAGAAATTGCATGTTGATGAATGACCGTTTACTTAGATATCTATCTTGATTTGCTAGTGTTATGGAGTATGGTATAGCTAAAAAGAAAAATGTCTCTAAAGAAAGAAAATAAACCACCTATAACCGATAAGTGTGAAGCTACCCATGGGCGAGTATTAGGACCACCATGAGGAGAAATGCTACCTTAAAGGGTAGGTGAGTTGAAAAAAAAAGTGCAAAAAGAGAAAAGCAAAAAGAGACAAGACAAGAAAAGGAAAATCATACCATACTGAGCACGAAATAAAGCAATTAAAGAGCATAATTGAGATATCTAGGTTTGTTTGACCCATCGATTCTAATTTCTAAACGAAATCATTAAG
>SKCR01052974.1:0-49289 GCA_019454045.1 Zanthoxylum bungeanum | reverse complement strand
TTGGATTAGTGGGATACAAGATCAGATTGGATTCGAGTTCGATATTTAGAACAAACCAGAAAATCATTCAAGAAGAAATTTCAAGGAAGAAGGAAGAATACCAAAATAATGAAGAGATTGAAACAATTTCAAAGCTATGCGAAGAAGAAAATGTAAGACTACAAAAATAATAATAATAATAATAATAATAATAATAATAATAGGGAGACAAATAATGGACAAAACGGAGACCTAAATTCAACTAAATTGATGTCGTTTTAGTTATATTTTGTTTTTATTTTTTAAAACACAATCAAAACCATATTATTCTTTTGTTCCCGTTGTGTCTCCATATCAGTCATCTATATATGTCATTTAATTATCAAGTTCATGCAAAATATATATATATATACATATGATTGACTGAATAATTTATTTGCTTTACAAAAATTCAACAGATCGAATTTGATGTAGAGGTTCGTCCGGGATCCTCTTTGAAGACTGTTGCTGTTAAATTTGCCAAAAAATTTAAAGCTACATGGGTTATTCTTGATAGGTTAGTTCATATTTCAATTATAAATGAATTGCCCAATTCACGGAATTATAAACATTTGCACAATTTATTTCTGATCTCGATAAAGCTATTCAAAATCAACCAACACTTGCTAGAATTGCTCAAACAATTCCAATCAGAAACTCATAGTTTGGGCAGTAAGGGTCGAAGAAGATTACTTTTTTTTGGAAATCTTATGTCAAATCATCCGATCTGGACTTGAACGGTTCAGGTAAAACTTCCGACCACCCCATGCTTTTACCAGAAGTGCACCACTGGATTCGAACATGAGAACAACCAAATCATAAATTTTTTATCACCAAGCCACACTCATTAGGGACAGAGAAGAACATTTACTTATTCTTAAAACAATATTCTTATGACCAAATATGGGTGCAAAAGAGAGGGGGAAATTCTCTGCTTCTAGTTCTCCCGTAGCTGGATCTAGAGATAGTCTTGAGTTTTCCGAATTATATGTGTCATATTATACACTTGAAAATTAAAATTCTTTAAATTTTAGGTAAAACCATCGGCTGTCATAGGCTCTTATAAGAAGTGCACTCCCTGGATTCAAACCTAGGACTTGAGCAACCAAATCACAAGCCTTATACCATCAAGCCACACCCATTGGGATAGAGAAAAGCATTTACTTATTTTTAAAACAATATTCTTATGACCAAAGAATGAGAGTAAAAGAGAGGTGGAAATTTTCAGCTTCTAATTCTCCTGTAGCTAGATCCAGTGATAGTCTTGAGCTTTCCTAATTATATGTGTCATATTATACACTTGAAAATTTTTAAAATTTTAGATTAAATTTTGAAATCTCAACCAACCGATTGTGTTAACGGTTAACAAATCCGCTTCGGACTAGATCTTCTGAAACCACAAAAACCTGTGCTTAGAATGGGATTCCAAAGCACTATAGCTAAAAATTAATGCTTGATAATTCATTGAATGTTCTTAGACATAAATTTTTTTTTTAAAAAAAAAAAATTTATTATTATTGATTATATTTTGATTGTTGTATGCATGTATTTTTGGGACAGGCACATAAAAGACAGAAGCTACTTCATGCAGAATCTTCCATGTAAAATATCAAGGATGAAACGAGACAACTCCATGGAACAGCTGAGAGGACCAAAAGCAATTGCAAGCAACAAATTTCAAGTCCAAATATTCAATAATGATGAACAAGTTTCTTATGATGAAATGATTCCTGGAAGTCCAACGACTAAACTCTCTAATAAAAGTAAGTCAAATTAAGTACATTTGAGAGTTTTTAAAATTATATTATAAGTATTTTTTTCATGGTTAAAAATATTTAAAATTTCTTGATAATAATTTAGATTAGGGTTGGCAATGAGACGATTACATTTTTCTAGACAAAAAATCGTTCAGATTCTGTTCCGTATCCCGTTAAATCCCGTCTCATATGATTAAATCTCATCTTATCCCGCTAAATCTCATCCCATCTCATTATCCTGCCCCGTCCCTTTTTAAAACGAAATATATTAATATGTCTCAAATCTCGTCCCAAACGGGACGAGACGAGATCGTCTCTAGTTTAGACCTAACTTTGAGGCTCCAACAAGCCTAATTGCCATTGATATTTCTTTTTAATAGTTATAACATAATGGCAACTCAATTCTCACCCGTAAATTTATTGAGTAGAAATAAGAGGCTTATGGTTCGAATAAAACACAATTTTTTATCTAGTGATTTTGTGCAATTCAATTGTACTCATTCACTTTCTTTTAAATGGTAAATATGACTTATTAATATTCATATTGATTATCAGACACGTGTACAAATTAAAACAATGGTAAAAGACACTTGAACCCTAATATTTAAGAAAAGAGACATAACATCCCATAATATCTTAAAACAGACATTTAACCCCCTTTTCTTAATAGAATTTGTTTGTTTTAATTTAAAAGTTAAATTATAAGCTTTATTCATATATATAAGAATAAGAATGACATATGAGAATTTATACTAAATATACTAAATTATATTTTTTTTCCATCCAAAATAACAAAATTTATTAAGGAATATAGATTTCATGTCATTTTTAAACATTATGGAGTTTTATATCTCTTTTCATAAACTTTAAGGGTTCAAATCTCATTTTCTTTTAATACAAGTCAATTTTTATATTAAAAAAATCATATTTATTTTCAAAAATGTGTTATTTTCGATAGGCTTATTATCATTTCACTGAAATTGTGAAATTATAAATAGGTATAACAAATATTGAGTATAAAAAATATTATATCTTTATTAATTTTACATTTACTATAAAATCTTATATTTTATTACTATATTTTTACAAAATGTAATATTTTATTATTGTTGGAAAATGTTATGCCCTAATACTTAGCTTCTTGTATCTATTTATTATTTCTCAATAATTCTTATAGTAGAATGTAACATTTTATAGGAAAAGTTTATAAGGATATAATAGTAATATATTATTCTTTTTTTGGAAACGTTGGAAACCATGCCGTCAAACCACCCGACTCGAGCTTAAACGGAGCAGATAAAACCCTCGGTTGCCCCAGGCTCTTACAAGAAACGCATCCCTTGGACTCGAACCCAGGACCCGACAATCAAATCCTAATCCCTTTGTCACCAAACCAAACCCCTTCGAGAGTGTAATACATTATACTTCAATACTTGTTGTACTCATTTGTTATTTCTTAATTTTCAAGTAATGAATTTATAAGTACTAGATGGTATTATATAACTAGACACTTTCAAGAGTACTTTTGCTGGAAGTGCTTTCAGAATCTCTCTCATAAAAGCACTTTCTGATTTTCTTTTTCTTTTTTTTTTCAGAATCTCAACCTCCTCCTAAGCCAAACTCAGCTGAAGAACAAGATGAAGGTGTAGGAGAACCTCCATTGCATAAAAATAGGAATAAATCTGCAGCTTCATTTCCTAAATCTTCATCAAGTGATCAACTTTTGACAGCATTAAGCACAGAAGCTTCAACTTCTGGCTGCACTGATACAAAGCACTCTCCCTTACCATTTGAAGAAGAAGCAGAAGATGACACTTTTTCCATTGATTTGAACAAAGATAACAACACAAGCAGCCCAGATGCTGATCATGATCATGAAAGCCAGAAGCAAATAATAAGCAACAAGATAGAAAGTTGGCTTGCGAAGAATCCGAATGAAGTTTTTGACAACTCCATTTGTTCAGTTTGCAATAACAGAAGGCCAAAGATAGGATGGAAAAGTGACTTCACTTATGCTGAGCTACAAGCTGCAACAGATGGCTTTTCGCCGAACAAATATTTATCTGAAGGTGGGTTTGGTTCTGTTTTTAGAGGAGAAATAAATGGACTGGTGATTGCTGTAAAGCAACATAAAAATGCAAGCAGCCAGGGAGAGAGGGAGTTCAAGTCTGAAGTTCAAGTGCTTAGTAAGGCTAGACATGAGAATTTGGTCATGTTGTTGGGCTCTTGTTCCGAAGGAAACCACAGGTTACTTGTTTATGAATATGTCTGTAATGGCTCTTTGGATCAACATCTATCAAGTAAGATTACTTGAAAACTTACCAACTTTTACTTAGAATTCGGTTTGGTCAACTTTTGCTTCTTGTCTAATTCAAAGGAAATGATGACACAGAGCATGCTCGCAATCCTCTCAGCTGGGAGAACAGGATGAAAATAGCACTGGGGGCAGCAAAAGGCTTACAATATCTGCATGAAAACAACATCATCCACAGAGATATGAGACCAAATAATATCCTAGTAACCCATGATTTCGAACCACTGGTATGGTAACACTTTAATCCCATTTCATATATATAAGCTTGGTTCTGTGGTGTTAGTAACATTTGATCAAATGCATGTTCATGTGACATTGTTTATGTGTCAGCTTGGGGATTTTGGCCTCGCAAAAACTCAGGGCGAAGATTTGGAGTACTCTTCAGAGAAAGGAGTAGTGGGAACCGTAGGATATTTGGCTCCAGAATATGCAGAATGTGGAAAGCTATCAACCAAAACAGATGTGTATTCATTTGGAGTGGTACTGTTACAGCTAATTACTGGACTCAAGACTACTGACAAAAAACTTGGAGAGAAGAGTCTTGTGGGATGGGTAAGACTTTTATCAAACACCACCATACATACAGTTTATAGATGAAATTTATACTACTGACTGGTGTTTCGTTATAGGCAAGACCGCTGTTAAAGGAAAGAAACTACCCAGATTTAATCGACTCCAGAATCTTAGATAGTCACGATGTTCATCAACTGTTTTGGATGGTTCGAGTGGCAGAAAAATGTCTGAGTAAAGATCCTCAAAAGAGACTACCAATGGATACTGTATGTAATTCTTGCAAAGGACATGCATATCTGTTCCATTTCATAATTTCAAGCTCTTATTAATTATCATCATTACCTTATAGGTGGTGGAAGCTTTAAAATACATCATGGAAGGCACTGCAACTAGCAATATCAGAGGCTTCTCCCCAGCACCATCTGATTATGGAAGTAGCAGCTACTGCGACTCGTCTGAATCGCCATCTGAATCACCATCTCAATCTGAAGATACAAGCTTTAGTGCAGAAACTACATCAGCAACAGCGAGTTGCATGAATGTAGGATTCCCACCAACGCCGCCAATACAAACTTTTCGAAGACTTCCCCCATCTCCGTCATTGCCAGCAAGAAGATCAACCACATCCACAAACAGAAGAGGTGGAGTGCTTTATGATGAGATGATCATTTAGATATGATGCCTATAATGTTCAGCTTCTGTAATAGTTAAAGCTTAATAATTTGCATTGTGTAAGAACAAATGAACAATCTTGCTACAGGATACCATCAGATTGGTATCATTACCAAATGCAAGAATTTGTATTAGTTAAAAAATAATATATTTACCTCATGCTTTGTGTTTCATATGCTACAGCCTAATGTTTTATGTTATAAGTAAGTAAATTTAATATCCGACATCCATTAATAGACTTTTAAAATTCTAAATTTTTTGATTATTTCAATCGTTAATATCGAATATTGAATGTCAATTTCGAATACTCCAAAAATTTCGAATATTTGAGCTCAAGTTAAATTTGTCTTCCCACAAAAGCTCATATCGGCAAAATGCAAACAAAAATCAAGAAACTCAATATAAACAAGTGGAAATCCTCAAGTGCGGCGTCCGCATAAAAAACGTGTGAGATAACATATGTACTATCTCGCACATCCGCATGAACGCCCGTATAAACAAGTAGAGTCATCTATCACATGATCAGCAACCAAATATCATCTTGGAAGTGCATAATTATTTAACAATTGAAACAAAAGCCTGAATGCAATTAATACACTTATTCAGTGCCATATTGGCATAGAGGCATCACACTGGTTCTTGAAGGCAAGAAATCAAAATCCACAAACAAAATAACCATGACTCAGCTACAAATCATACTGATGAGTCTCATTCCAAATGAACTTTGAAATCCAATAGGCGCCAGGACATGACTACCGATATAACTAATCATCAACATCAATGAAGAGCCAAAAGTTTCAAAAAAAAAAGTTCATACATTTGGCAGACAGAAGACAGAAGACTTCAATGGAATTCAGACATTTGACGGACAGCAGGCATGTTATTCCACGCGCACGAGCCGAACCGCCATCCTTGGCTAGATGTAGAAGTTCCTGTGGACATCTGCTTATATTCACTGCCCAAATCATCACCAATAAGGGTTGCTATAGCATCAGTCATGATGATTGGATCCTTAACATAAGAAGAACCCTGCTCAAACCAATCAGAAGCAAGTAAAGCATCAGGCTGGCAAGCATGCATGTTACAAGTTTCCTCCTCTCTATCTGGAGTCCGGTCAACGGGTTCTGATTTCAACTTGCATCCTACAGGACAATTAAATGCAAGTAGAGAAACTGTAGTCAAAACCATTCTACGAGCTGGGGGAATTCATACAGTTTTACAGTAATTCGGTACAATGGGTTTGAAAAACAAACCCATTAATTACACCAAGAAAACAACCCAAACATATAGGGTTCCAAAGTAAGAAAAGAAAAATGCAGAGCACAGACAGAAAATAGTGTTTTGTTAACACAAGTTATCTGGAATGATTACAAAATTTGCAGGCAGTGGAAATAACTTGTAACACCCATGTTTCTATCAAGTAATTCAGATATTTTTCAATTTAGTGACTCTAACTGCATTTGACCACTAAGGATGATTTGAAAGTTCCTAAAGATTCTTTCAAAGTTATCATCAATATTACTTTCATTCATAAACCAAAACGTACATGCTTACCAAATGTCTCCACAGGTGCTTGCTTATCCAAGGAACTTCCACTGGCACTAAGGGGAGTGCAGTCATTGGAGAGAGAGGTTGCAGAATGACCCAATGGAGAAAGGGGATCACAATAGTCTTCCCATTCTGTTTCACAAATATTCAAGGTGCAACTGTCAGCAATATCAGGAGTAACAGAAGACGAATTTGAACTCTTGGCCGAGGAATGATTCTTCAGAGTATTAGACTCATGGATCAAAGCATCTAGCAGGCCACTGTTATGTGGTGAAGGACAGTCGGATTCAACTGTCCCAGTTGGTGGAGGAGACTGGATGAAAGCATCAACTGTCTCGAGTAAAGGTTGCAGGGAAGACAATGTTCCCCAGCTATCTAAATCAGTTTCTGTATATTGGAATGAAGGGAGCTCCAACTTCACAGCCCCCGAAGTGGACTTTGAAGCAGAGAAATTGCCATTTGAAAGGGTGTGGCTACCCTGTAATACCCCAATTGACTCTGGGGTTTTGGGAGTAGGATCAGGATCAAGTGGAAAGGACGGCCCAAAAGGTCCAGCAATCTTATCAAAAGTATCATTTTGGAATTGGTCAAATGAGAAATCATTTCTCATTCTTCCGCCGTAATCAGAAAATGATGGCACAGATTCTCGAAGACGCTTCTGTCTATGCATTGGTGACATGAAGCTACAGTATGGAGAGCCCAGACCTGTCATCAGCATGGAGCTTGCAGTAATATCAGGAAGTTCGGGGACATAAGGTAGGACACCCTGATTGGCCTTTAAACTATCAAATACAACATCGGGTATCTCATAACCATTGGCCTGCAAAAGATCATGATGGCCCTTATCCACATTATTAAATCCATTGATGTTCTGGCTTTGAGACTCTTGAAATGCTTGGAAAGACACTTCTGGAGGATAAAGAGGTAAACCAGCACGTTGGCGTCTTTTAATTCGGGTATTCCAGTAATTTTTTATTTCATTATCCGTACGACCAGGTAACTGCAGAAGGAAAAATATTATCTTAGACAAATACAAGAAAGACACCTATAATTAAAGAACAATCAGAGGAACATATACATACAGATGGTGACTAACAATAATTTACAACAGATGAAATGACAAAACCCCAACTTCGAACATCATTCAAGTCTCAAACTGGACACAATAAATCCCATTTTGAAGGCAGATTTTCCTCGATTCAGGAAATGCAAGATAAAATTTAGTACATACAGTGAGATAGAGTGACAAACATCAAACCGAAGATTTACTCTATTACATGAAATGCATGATCAATGACAGCAATATAGATCAACTCCAGTACAGCAGATGAATGAAAAGTTTCTCCCCAGTCCCCCCAGAAGATAGAAAGATCCTCAACATTACCAAACATATATATACCTCCTAATGTTTATGTTTACATTTGATCATATGATGACTAAAAACCAAAAGAATTAATCCACCTATTAAAAGTAAATATAGACTAGTACCATTTCTTATTTTTCACCTCATATATTCAACAAATATTCCAGTGCAGCCTATTAATAACAAATGATTTCAGTAAAGTTCTTGCGCGGCCTATCTCATAGCAGACTACAACAGCCAAAAATTAATTATACACAACATGACAATCTTATTATGCTTTTGTTTTGGCATTACACAGTTCCCCAATACAACATTTTCATGCCAACCTCAACAATTTGAAGATGAAAAACTTGATTCCCACCTCTTACCCCTAAAAGGAGTTTAACAAAATGCAAATCCAACATAATGCATCGCTAAAAGGATATTTATTTGTCTAAAAGGCTAGATCTACCTTGATTGGGCTAATATGTAACCTTAATATATTCTTATGAAGGAAGTCCCCTTAAGAAAATTATAGCTTTAGCACCGACTGTAAAAGAAGTGCTAACTATTTCTCATTAAATAGTCCCTTAATGGATACAACTCATACAACTGTAAATACTAAGCTTTTGGAAGAAAAAATGGTTATCATTTTTTTCATTACAAAATAATAATTATAATAAAATTTATACGGATATCAACCAAAGAAATCTGACATCTGACATGATAATAACCAATTAGATGTCCATGACAATGACCAACTACCATACAGGGGGAAAAAGCAAACCATACTTGTCATTAGTACCTAAATATCTGCCATTCATTCGACAAAAGCATTTTCAATTAACAAATATGTTTATTTCACCACACCCAAAGGCAATAAGCTAAAGACTTACATGTGCAGCCATTCGTGCCCATTTGTTTCCCATTTTAGCATGGAGCTCAACAATCAGTTGTTCTTCTTCTTGAGTAAATGTCCCCTTCTTTAAGTTTGGCCTCAGGTGATTTGCCCATCTCAATCGACAGCTTTTACCACAGCGAAACAGCCCTGAGTTCTTTTGAACAGCATTCCAGTTCCCCTCCCCATACTTTTTAACATAGTTGATCAAGATCGCATCTTCCGCAGATGTCCATGGTCCTTTCTTCAGTATAACTCCTCGAGCCATGCCTCCTCCACCTTCATCCATTAATGGAGAGTCAGACTGATCCTTGGAGAGCGTCACATCATCGCTTTCATTAGTTGTGCGACTCATCTCTACCTAGAATCACACTAATCCCTAGCCAGAGACAAGAACCATTCAAAAAGCAGGGCGAAAGCCAAAATCCTGAAGTGAAAAGTAGAAAACTAAAATTAAAAACAAAAGAAAAGGATGCAGTTCTTTCATCTCTAATTTATATACTTGAACTCCAACACCCACGGGTTTTTTTTCAATCTTCCCAGAATGCTATCTTTGTACGATTTTACAAACTGACAGGACCTTGCTCAAATATAGCTTTGCATATTAAATCTTAAAGCCCTCTTTAACAAAAAGTAGAAAAACCATTACATCAAAAATCCCAACAAACCAAACCAAAAAAAAAAAAAAAAAAAAAAAACCCTTTTCCCACTAGGTGGAGTCGGCTAATCAAAAATCCCAACAACATGATGAAAATTTGTTACAGCTTAAGTGGAATCCAAAGTAACTGGGATACCCATAGGGAAAATTGTACATAGCTCATTTAGAAAAAAGTATAATTTATCAAGCAGACAAGAAACTGAAACATTTACTGTTAAATTCTACAAACAACACGAGAATCCAGCAGTAAAAAGGACAGATCTCCGATAACCAGATGTGGGGAAACAGTGAATACATTTATCACGTTGAATTAAATTCTGTTGCCCAAAATGGAAGCAAAATAAATCACCAAAAAGGCCCTCATTATTTGAAACTAAAGCAGACCCATCAAGCAGAATTTAATTTCTCAACCATTAATAATCATTACGAACATTATAAATTCAACATTAAGCACAGTGAATTAAACTAAGTTTAAAGAGTATAACAGAATTTGATATCTTACCAAGATTACTGTAATAAATTTTTCAAAAACTAAAAAATCTAAAAATGGATACTTTTTTAGCTCAATTAACTCACATCCATACAAAATCCAGTTGAATTTAAAGAAAAAGGGGAAAGGGAAATAAATATACCTGAATCAGACTAAATTAATGCAACCAGGAAAAAACAGAGTCTCTTTTATTAACTCAATTAAAGCGCCTGAATGAGCTAACAGCTGAAATGAATGTCAAAATTGAACACCTGAAACACCAAAATCACTAACTAATTACAGAAAGTCTTAGCTGAAATTAACCTCTGAAAAAAAATGTTGGGATCAAATTAGAAACACGAACCCTAATTATTATTTTTTCCAAAAAATCACAGGCTAAAATTTCAAACTATGTTCTTCCAAACAAAATTGACCCAGGTAAAAAAAACGCGTCTGTAGATCCAAATAAGAGAAACCCTAAACTAAAAGGAGCAAAAAAAGCTAAAAATGTGAAATACCCAAAAAAAGAAAAACTAAAAATTCTAACCGGAAATTGTGAAAGAGTAGCAACAGGATCCGAGCATAGAAAGAGTAAAACATTGAGATCTAGAGGAAAATTAGAAGAGAAAAGAGAGTGATATTTAAAAATGAAAATGTATAGTGAGAAAATGAAAGAGATTTTGATTTTGAATAAATAAATAAGGAATAAAAATGGCAATTTAAGAGAAATAATCAGGAGAGATAAAGGAGGCGAGAAAGTACCAGCATTTTTCGTCTTTATTAGCAGCTACTTTCAGAGAATCATTTTTCTTATTTTATTTATATACTCTTGTGAACTCAACTAATAACATTTGAGTCCTTCAATGTTTATATATATAGATAATGGTCCATCAAGGGTGTGGCTTGATAGTGTAGGGTTCAGGATCTGATATCGAGGTCATGTGTTCGAATCCAGGAAGTGTGTTTCTTGTAAAAGTCTAGGACGATCGGAGATTTTATCTACTCCACTTAAACACGAATGGGTGATTTGGTAACGGATTTTCAACAATTCCAATATATATATAATGGTATAGTTTATTAATTGTTCATACATGGCTTTACGAGGGTAGAAAATCTTAAATCCTAATTTTTTGTCTAAAATTTTGAATCTCACTTGAGATCATGGACTCTTCAATTCGGAATTCAAACTAATTTGTCCTCTTGATTCAAAATTTATATAGGAATTGAGATAAATTTTTTTTTATCTCAAATCTATATTTGAGACGAGATCGAAATTGACAAATCTCAAACCGTCATAATCAATTCTCATCTCTAATGCTATCTTGTTTTTTTAAAGACTAATAGCAATCCCGATTCCCTAATCCATAGATCGTTTTGAGGACAATCAACATATGCGGCTGATTAAGTATAAGGTTTTAGTCGAAAATTAAGGTCCCAAAATCTAAAAATTTCAATTTTTAAGCTTATAACTTAATTTTTATATTTTTATACTTTACCAATAATGACCTGGTTTTAGAAACTCAAAGGTACCTTTGTCCCTCTCTCATGATTAGGGTTAGAATCTTATTTCCACTAAATAAATTTTACCAACTCAACTAGTTGGTAACCATAAGTAGTTATTGTTTATGATTTAATACTACCAAATAATATTTTATGTATGTTAAAAAATATTTAGTTGTAATAAAATTTACTAAAATATCCATAAGTAATCTTATAAATATGTTAGAATTAATATAAATGATCGGATGACATGATTACGATTTACTGAAATTGATTGTTTCTGTATCGATTCGCTATATTAGTATATATCTTTATTTGAAATAACACAAATACAAGTTGAATTGTCACCCCTACACTAATGGTGTTAAATTTCGTTTGAAATCAGTAATTTGATTTTAAACCTTCTAAGCAGAAAAAATAATTTTGTTAATGAATTTTTAAAGAAATATCAAATAATACAATAATACTATAATAATAGGGACCCATGTGAAAAAATATGTAAACCTTGTCATTATTTGTGATTTTTCATATTAAGAGAGAGCAAAAAAAGAGCGAGAGAGAGAAGAAAGACGGAGAAAAAAGTGAAAAGGAGAGTGAGACGACTTGACTAAATCAAACCAAAGTGCAAAAGCTCTCACTCTTTCATTGTGATTTCAATAATGACACGTGTACCTCTAAATGATGCACCCAAGGTTACACTTAAGGGTGCCAGAAAATCTGAATTCGGCCCGGTCCGGCGAGATTTAACATAAAATTTTGCGGTCCCATTTCGGATCGGATTTAGGTAAAAAAAATTCGAGTTCGATTTAGTTTTGATTTTTTATTAGTAAATATATATTTTTTAATTATATAAATTAATTTTTAATTCTAAATATATGTTTATAGTTAAATTTTTAAAGTCCAATCTTAAAAAAATTAAAAACATTGAATATTCTTAATTTTTTTTACGTATAAAAAAATCAAAAAAGTAATTATTTTATTAAAAAATTAAATATTTTAAAAAAAAAACATAATATGGCCAGACAAAATCCAAGCCTGGCTTGTTGCCACTCGTAGTTACACTATAGAAAATAAAAACCGATCGGTTCAAGAACTTAAAACCGATCGGAATCGAACGTTAAAACGGAACCGAATTGATTCGGTTCGATTTTAATATTTTGGTTCAGTTTTGATTCGGTTTGGTTCACAACCGAACCAAACCGATTTTTAGAAGAATTAACCCTCAAACCGATTGATTCGGTTCAGGATTTTACAAACCAATCGGTTCACAAGTCAGATTCACGTTTCGAACCGAACAGAACCAAACCGATCGATTTAACTCAAACAACCGAATCGATATTTTTGGTTCGGTTCGGTTATTTTTCCTATCCCTAACTATAGATATAAAAATTGAAAGAGAAAAAGACAATCAAAAAATGAAATTTTTTTATATCTATAGTATGATTGTTATTTCTTTTATTACTTCTCAGGTTTTTGTTATATATAATTTAGGGCTAGTTGGAAATGTTATATAAGTAGGGCTTTTATCCCATAATGGTTATTTACATGATCACATATGTATTGTTATGAGTAATAAAAAGTAGTTGTGATAATTTTAATATATTATGGATATTTGAATATCCATTAAAAAATAAAATAAACATTGTGTATATATTTTTTTAATTTATATATTTTCGGAAATTGCTAAACTATCACTTAAAGCACACCAAAAGTTGACAGAAACTACTGGAAGCGTTACTGGAAGCTTAGCACACGTTTGATTTTTGAATAAATCGATTTTGTAGATATCGTTAATCCTTGACTTCTTTGAGCGTGGATTGAATTTTATTATTAACTAAAATCTTGTTTAGAGAGTGAATTAATACATATTTGTCTAGTTTTAACACCCCGGGTGTTTAAATTCCCAGTCTGGTAATTAGAGGTGGCCACGGTTCCGGTTCCGAACCGGAACCGAAATTTTTTTTCTGTCGATTAGGGTTCATCCCTGACCGAATCGAAAAGAACTGATGGAACCGTACCGGAACTGTTCAATTCCAGCGGTTCTACGGTGGAATCGTTTTATTTATTTATTTATTTTAAAAATCATTATTAAAAAAAAAAACCGGAATGGAACCGGAACCGTTCGGTTCGGTTCCGGTTCTGGTTCCGGTTCCACATAAGTGTGGAACTGGAACCGTTCGGTTCGGTTCCAGTTCTGGTTCTGGTTCCACATAAGTGTGGAAACGGAACCGAACCGGACCGATAATCAGGTCTACGTGATTATCATTTAGGTTCAGCTTGATGCAAGGGAAATTATTTTGTAAGTAACTAATTATATGTTTTTACAGATGTAGTTACTTCAGAAACGACAGAGAGGAATACATATTGATATCAAGTCACTGGGAGGAGATTTTCAAAGATTTCTTCGAATACCAAATTTGTTGTTATTCCTCTACTTTGTTCATTATCAGATGTGATCAGAATTTTCAAGCTTATGAAAGAAGTGACCCTTGAAATTGCAACATAAAGTTGTCCATGGCCGAAGACTGGCTTAGGCAGATAAAGGCCGACAATGTCTAAAGTTTGTCTCTAACTCTTGTTAATTGGCATTGCCTAGGAAAGCCTAACTTGGGATTTGCTTTCTCTTGAAGACAAATGGCCACTTATGGTCTTTAGCAGTCATTTCAATTCTTCGTACGAAAACTTTTTCACCAATACGAGTGTTGTTGATAATAATTGTTAGTTCCATTTTTATTGGTAATGTTCGTAATAAAATATGTTCAATTGAGTTGTACATGGAGTAATTGGACTGGTATTTGGCAAAGCTGGAGCAATTTCGTTAGTGCTCCGTACGTATAGAAGTTCGAATGAGTGGCGTTAGTGGCATGTTCGTTGTTGGGTTCGAACGAAATATTCCAGAGAGCAAATGTTTATGGTGCATTCGAGTAAGCTTTCGAACAAAACATTCCAAGATTTGGTTCGATTCTCTCTCTCATTCGGTTTCTCCTCCTTCTCACGTCTAGGGTTTTCCAATTTCTGTTTTCTGGTTGCTGGTTCGCTGTTTCTGATTTTTTCACGTTGATGTCGCTGGTTTCACGTCCAGGTCTGCACGTCCCTGTCTGCCTTCTTCCCACGTCTGGTTCACGTTCTGCCTCTGCTCACTGGTTCACGGCTTTCACGTCCAGGTCTGCCTTCTTCGCTGCTGTCGCTGGTGGACGATGAGAATGGTGGGGGTGATGGTTGCCTTCTGTTTTCCTCTCTTTTTTTTCCTTTTTTTTTTCGGTTATCTTCCCTTTCTTTTTTCGTTTTTTTTTCCCCCTTTTGGCCGGTCCTCTTCCCTTTCTTTTATAGTTGCTGCCTCCTAGGGTTTTCTTTTTTTTTTTCTTCTTCAAGTTTCCGCCACTCTTCTATGGCAGTCTCTCTCCTCCTTTTTGTGTCAAGATCTCACTTACCATATAAGGTGTTTAAGGGATTTATAAGGGAAACTCAAATCACTTATATTAGGAAGTGAGAATCCTTTCTAGTTTGGGTCTAGGATCTTGCATATTTGGCGAGCAGGGGATTTCAAATCTTTGTTAAGTTTGGCAAGTGATTTGATGAGGGGTTTGGTGTGCATGGGGTTTTGGGCCGCGTGGATTTCATGGGCCGATTGCATGGGCTTAATTCGCTTGCTAACCTCTTCTTGACAAGTCTCCCTTCTTCTCTAACCCAACGAATATCTATGATGGCTTTTAAGACAAGGGTTAGCATGATGCGTGTATGCATGCGATGCATGAGATGCGTTTGTTTATCAAAATAACATATACCCCCTTCCCGACCTTATTCCTCCCACACCCGTGGTAAGTCCATTTATGCCCTAGGTATGACTCATTTTATGCACCAATGTGGGGTACACAAAATCGTTCTCTCTTACGCTACAGAGGTGAACCTTGGCTACCTCAGTCCATCTTCATCAGTAAAAGACAAAGACCGCCCATTTACAAGATTGACTAAGCCTATTATGGGGATCGTGCCATTGTCTAGAAACGATGAATTAGGCCCTCGGTAATCACGGTTGTGGCGGAGACGGACTTGGAGATATCCAAAATATACAAATATGCCATAACAAGGCGTACCCTTCCAGGACGAAAGCCATGCAGATATCAGACACATGCAACTGGCATATTCGGATCATGTTTGGACCTTCTAAGCCCATCAAGGTTTTCATACAAGTTGGCCCGTTATCATTTTAAAGCGTTCAATCAGATTATCGTGAGGTGTAAACTTGTCCCACTTGAAAAGGCCCATCAGGTTTACACTTTTGCGATAAGGTGGCTAAATAACTTCAAATGATATGGGGCCCAAACACAAGATGGCACATCGTCATTTCGAAAACTTTTGGCCCAATCATCATAAGATACAAACTCGTCCCAGTTTAAGTGGCCCGACAAGTTCGTATCCTATGACGAGTAGCCCAAATGGATCCAAATGATAATGGGCCCAAACACAAGCATGTGGGTAGCTTCTATATGACACATAACTATGGTTCGTATGTGAGCTTACAAGGGTATGGATAAGGCTCTCATCGGCGAAGCACACAATTAGGTCTCCCCATTCAAGGGTTCGAGCGACCAAGTGAGCACGCATTTTTTATACCCTGGGGTACGTGCCAACGAGTGATGATTATCATCACATAACTATCCGCCGCCTTGAGTGAAAGCGACTTCACGATACATGACGCCATCGGGGATAGGAAGGGTATGCAAAATATATGAGACTTGGTTAACCAAAGCCAAAGCCACGGACACTACAAGGCATTGTTTCGGGGCCGATTCTCTATCCCCAGTGGAGTCGCCATCTGTAGGAGCGAAACAGGGTTTACCGTTATCCCTATAATATTCGACGACCACGACACTATTGGGCTCGTAGCCCGAAGAGAGTACGGATTAGCCCGCGGGGGACTAAACTATAGAATGAATGAGTCGCCACCCAGTGTGAACCGAGAAAGATTTAAGGCCGCACTCACCCCTCGCAAGGGAAGACCTCAAACCGTTAGGTTTGGAATGGTCCTGTAGGCACTGCATTTTTGCATATAAGTCCCGATGATGAGCCTCGTATGAAGGCACTACCCTTTAAGTTGCGGAAGTCGCGGGAAACGGACGTCGGAAGGGAAAATTCAGAAATCAATACATTTTTGGACTTAATTCGCTTGCTTAGCTTCAGCTTCGTTCGTTGGATCTCTGTTTTAAAATTCATCATTGGCCTAAAACCCCGCAACCCATACCAAGCCCACACATCACCAATCACACGCCCAAGCCCACCAAAAAAGGCCAAGCCGCTCGCCCAGCCTCCAAGCCCAATCCAAAATAATTAAACACATGTTAAAATCTAAATAAATCACATTCCCAAATTAAATAAATCTAAATAAATCACCTTCCCAATTTAAATCTAAATAAATCACCTTCCTAAACTAAATAAATCAAATCAAATCCCATAAATCTCTTTCCTAAACTAAAACAAATCACCTTCCTAATTGAATAGATATTTTCCTTGTAACACATTAATTAAGAGATATACCTCATAATTGCATGATTTCTTTCCTACCCGAATGCGGACAACCCTAACCCTCTCCTATAAAAAGAGACCTAAGCCAAACCTTAAGACCCTAGAGCTCATTCACGACAAACAGAACCCAAAAAACACTCATTTCTCTCTCATCCACTCTCGGTTCCTCTCCATTTGACCCATCTTTCACTCTCATTCACGGCACCATAAAACAAATAAAATAAAGCAGCCTCACGCCTCACATCTCTCTCTCTAAGAAACCACGATGAAACCCTAAAAACACACCTCATCACTCTCCCCCCCTCTCTCTCGACAAATATAAACCCTAATAAAAGCTTCACGTCCCACTCTCCACTCCACCTAAGACTCGGCAGCAACAAACAAAGATAAACCTCTCTCCACGCATGCCCTTGATCTTCCTCAAACAGCCTTTAATGTGAAGACACACAGCCCATGCAATAAACCACGAATTTCCATCACACCCCACCCCGACTCACAAGCAAACAAGCACCGACTCACACAGCCAACCGACTAAAAGAAACCTTTGATGCAACAAAGTAGCCTCACACGCCACTCACCAACCCATCACGTTCAACACCCTCACACGCATAAAAAGCACACAACACACTTAATCCACAAACCTTCAACTCTCGGCAAACCCTAGCAGCCCACTAATGTCTCTTCCCCCCCACTGACACGCACACAACTTATATATTAAAACACACACCCACACGTCCCTCGGCCATTTCACTTCAACATAAAGCAACCCTCACAAACCTAAAACGCACACAGCCCTCCTCTGACGCCATAAACAATAACACAGTCCTCATTTAACGCCACACACTCTGGATGCAAAGCGAAAACTGCTCACCAAACCGACAACAAGAACCGTGAGCAATAAACTGAAAAACAGTGAGCCACCAGTCTACAAAAAACTGTGAAACACATTCCAAATTTCAGTCCCTAAAACAGCCTCAAACAGTCCCTAAACACCACAAAACAGTCCCTGAAAACAGTGCCAAAACTGAGACAAAAACAGCAGCGAAACAGAATCGGAAAGCGGAGAAAATAGTGAGTAAAACAGCAGTGAAACCGAATCAGAAAACCAGAAAAGTTACGGAGCATTGACCCTTCCGGCGACGACTTAACGCACTCCCGGGAAGCGACTTAAAAGGTAAGACCTGAATGCACCATTTGTTATATTTTATTTTGTTATCCCGGACACGTATGCTTGGTTGGACGTGGAATACGTCCAACCGGGTATACGAAGTCCTATATTGAAAACGGCCAAGTTCTTTGGTCACATATTTATTATTCCACATTTATTTCACATCATTAGTCTTTTATTATTTTGCATTTAATTTACGATTATTGTTGTTTTATTATTCCGCATTTGTTTTGTTCTCTTTGGTTATTTATAGTTATATGTATTATCATATGTCATGTATGTCAACATTGGGTTAATGATGGCGTTGTGTTAATGATTGAGTGTTACTTCTCGTGGTATATCGGATGGAAACCCAGTCGTAAATTCTGTAGCCGAATCTGAATGGACGCTAGTGCGGTCTGTACTTGGGATACAACTCCACGTACCGCGTGAGGAAACGTTCACACATATGTTCATGAAATTGTGTGCTTTTCGTTATGTCGATTTACTTTTATGCGTGCAAACTTAGATATAGGTTATACTCCTATGTATGCAAACTTGTATGTCATTTAAATTATCTTGTATGCGTTGCATAAGAATCGGTTATATTATTGCATAAATCCGTTCATTACAAGTGGCATAAGTAAGGGACCATTTTGAACCCAACGGTTTGAGGTCTTCCCTTGCGAGGGGTGAGTGCAGCCTTAAATCATTTCCCAGTTCACATTGGGTGGCGACTCTGTTTTATTTCTCCGATTTAGTCCCCAGCGGGCAACTCCGTACTCCCGACCGGGCCGTGAGCCTGGAACAACGTCATCAATTTCTGTGTCCTACAGTCTGGCGACTCCAATGGGGATAGAGAATCGGCCCCGAAATAATTCCTTGTAATGTTTGTGATTTTTTTTTAGATAACCGTGTCTACAGTAGGTTAAAGGGGTTTAATCAAAGGCACTATTAGAGCTAAGTAATGGTTTGGTGTCTTCATTCATTCACTACATTTCTATAGCTGGAAGGAAAAGCTGGAAGGCACCTAGATAATCATTTACTCGTAGCTTATCGTGATGGACTAATTTGGAGGACCTATTGTTTATTCCTGTCACCAAGGCGATAAGAGCCTAAGAGACAAGGGTATTTAAGAGAGTTCGCTCCACCCTCCCTCTGGGGAATCTTCAATAAGAAATCCATTTGATAGTCATTCACGCATCATTACTCGTTGGCACGTACCTTAGCGTATAAAAAAGGGTGCGCTTACTTGGTCGTCCGAACCCTTGAGTGGGGAGACCTAGTTGTGGGCAATCATTCGCTGACGGGAGCCTTTGTTTACACTCTTATAAACCCGCATGTAAACCATAGTTGTATGACCTTTAGAAGCCACCCCTTTATGCTTTTGATAACCACATGCATATTATATCTCATGCATCGCATGCATTTCATGCATCTCATGCATACACGCATCATGTTAACCCATGTGTCTTAAAAGCCATCATAGTTATCCATTGGGTTAGGAATAAAAGAAGACTTGTCAAGAAGAGTTTAGCAAACCTGGATGTCGGGAAAAAAGGAAACCGAGGACAAAAAACTTTACGGCAAGGATAGAAAGACCATTGAAGACAAAAAAGGAAAAAAAGGAGAAAAAGAAAAGAAAAAAAAAAGAGGAAAAAAGAAAAAAAAATTGTTTGTTCTTAGTCCCTAATAGTTAGACATAAGTCCAATGATGAAATCGTTTGCTTTAGGGAGAAATCTTAGAAACGATAAACTCTTGATGTGTTTTTATCTGATACTTTGAGTGATTGATCTATGTTAGACTCGTAAGCACTTGATTATGGTTCTTATCAGTGAAAACCTGAGTAGTTAGCAAAATGACTAGTTGAAGAAATTATAGGTCGGTGAATGACCGTTCGCCTAAATGTCTATCCGGATTTGCTTGTGTTATGATGTGTGGTATGGTTGAAAATAAAAGAAAAGTCTCTAAGGAAAGAATTAAACCACCTATAACCGATAAGCGTGAAGCTACCCATGGGCGAGTATGAGGACCACCATGAGGAGAAAAACTACCTTAAGGGTAGATGTGTTGAAAAAAAAAAAGTCAAAACGAAAAGGAAAAAGAGAGAGACAAAAGAGAAAGAAAACCATACCACATTGAGCACATAAAAGCAACTGCAGGGCATAATTGAGACATCTAGGTTGGTTTGACCTATTGATCCCAATTTTTTTACGAAATCATTAAGTTGGCTTACCTGGGGAAGAATCTGCGAAGGAACATTTGCACACACATACTTTGAGTCTGGCTTAGATCATTTATCCAAAGACTTGGATTCGAGTTGCATTGAATGTTTTAAAGAATCTCTGGTTTCAACACTAGGCATTCTTTGAGGGCAACAATATGTATAACTATTGAGACTATTTTGTAAGAGGCAGTATAGTATGTTGGTATGGAACGTCACATCACATGACCTACCTTGACCTAGTGCAAACAGCGGGGAGCAAAAAGCTAAGCCAAGTCTTGGGGCGACCAGTCTACCACCCCGTGAATAAGGGATATATCGATAACTTGAGCGATGAAACTAAAGAGAACTGAACAATCACCAGAAAATAACCGGCAGAAGGAAATTGTAAGCCGACCCAGGGGGCGATCAAAGACTTTTGTAGGCGAGAAGCACCGAGGAGCGCAAAGAAGACCTAACCCATCGGAATAGGAAATACATCCATGCATACACGTCATATGCACACATTTTTTGCTTTGTTTTTGTTCGTAGGTTTTGAAGAAAAGGAAAAAGTGGCAAAGACAAGCAGTTTTCGGGAATGAATCCCAGGGTTGAGGCCCATATTATCAGCAGTTTTGGGGAATGGATCCCGGGGCCGAGGCCCATATTATCAGTAGTTTGGAAATGGACTACTATCACATCAGTGACGCCTCGGAAATAAGGTTTAGCCTGCCGGAAATGGCACTCTGAAAATGGAGCACGGTTTGGAAATGGACCACTATCACATCAGCGACACCTCAGAAATGAGGTTTAGCATGCCAGAAATGGCACTCCGAAAATATAGCACGGTTCAGAAATGGACCACTATCACATCAGCGACGCCTCGAAAATGAGGTTTAGCATGCCAGAAATGGCACTCCGGGAATATAGCACGGTTTGGAAATGGACCACCACTATCACATCAGTGACGCCTCGGAAATGAGGTTTAGCATGCCGAAAATGGCACTCCGGAAATGGAGCACGGTTCGGAAATGGACCACAACTATCACATCAGCGACGCCTCAGAAATGAGGTTTAGCATGCCGGAAATGGCACTCCAGAAATGGAGCACGGTTTAGAACGGGACCACAACTATCACAACCGCGACGCTTCGGAAATGAGGTTTAGCGTGCCAGAAATGGCACTCCGGAAATGGAGCAAGGTTCGGAAGGGGACCACAACTATCACAACCGCGACGCCTCAGGAATGAGGTTTAGCATGCCAGAAGTGGCGCTCAGGAAATGGAGCACGGTTCGGAAGTGGACCACAATCTCAACTCAATAACGTTTCGGAAATGGACCACCTCTCATCAGTTCAATTCGGTAGTGATTCGTAGAGATCGCAGCATCTTGCAGGGATGAACCTCAGTGGTCACAACACTTCACCACCAGATCAACTCAGTTCGAAGCAACAGGCAAGTCAAGCAGCAGCTGGCGAGCCAGGTAAGTAAAAATGCATGCATAACTTTGATAGGATTGTCATTGTCACACACTGCACAAGTCCCATAAAAGTGGGGGCGACTGTAGGTACTGCATTTTTGCATATAAGTCCCGATGATGAGCCTCGTGTGGAGGCATTACCCTTTAAGTTGCGGAAGTCGCGGGAAACGGACATCGGAAGGGAAAATTCAGAAATCAATACCTTGTTGGACTTAATTCGCTTGCTTAGCTTCATGTTCGCTCGTTTGATCTCTGTTTTAAAATTCATCATTGGCCCAAAACCTCGCAACCCATACCAAGCCCACACATCACCAATCACACACGCCAAGCCCACCAAAAAAGGCCAAGCCACACGCCCAAGCTCCAAGCCCAATCCAAAATAATTAAACACATGTTAAAATCTAAATAAATCAAATTCCCAAATTAAATAAATCTAAATAATCACCTTCCCAATTTAAATAAATCTAAATAAATCACCTTCCTAAACTAAATAAATCAAATCAAATCCTATAAATCTATTTCCTAAACTAAAACTAATCACATTCCTAATTGAATAGATATTTTCCTTGTAACACATTAATTAAGAGATATCCCTCATAATTGCATGATTTCTTTCCTACCCGAATGAGGACAACCCTAACCCTCTCCTATAAAAAGAGACCTAAGCCAAACCTTAAGACCCCTGGAGCTCATTCACGACAAACAGAACCCAAAAAACCCTAATTTCTCTCTCATCCACTCTCGGTTCCTCTCTCTTTGACCCCTCTTTCACTCTCATTCACGGCACCATAAAACAAATAAAATAAAGCAGCCTTCACGCCTCCACTCTCTCTCTAAGAAACCACGATGAAACCCTAAAAAACACCCTCATCACTTTCCCCCCTCTCTCGACAAATATAAACCCTAATAAAAGCTTCACGTCCCACTCTCCACTCCACCTAAGACTCCGCAGTAATAAACAAAGATAAACCCCTCTCCACGCATGCCATTGATCTCCCTCAAAACAGCCTTTAACGTGAAGACACACAGCCCATGCAATAAACCACGAATTGCCATCACACACCCCACCGACTCACAAGTAAACAAGCACTGACTCACACAGTCAACCGACCAAAAGAAACCTTTGATGCAACAAAGTAGCCTCACAACGCCACTCACCAACCCATCACGTTCAACACCCTCACACGCATAAAAAGCACACAACACACTTAATCCATAAACCTTCAACTCTCGGCAAACCCTAGCAGCCCACTAATGTCTCTTCCCCCCCACTGACACGCACACACAACTTATATATTAAACACACACCCACACGTCCCTCGGCCATTTCACTTCAACACAAAGCAACGCTCAAACCTAAAACGCACACAGAGCCTTCATCTGACGCCATAAACATAACACATCCCTCATTTAACGCTACACACTCTGGATGCAAAATGAAAACTGCTCACCAAACCGACAACAAGAACGTGAGCAATAAACAGAAAAATAGTGAGCCACCAGTCTACAAAAAACTGTGAAACACAGTCCAAATTTCAGTCCCTAAAACAGCCCCAAACAGTCCCTAAACACCACAAATAGTCCCTGAAAATTGTGCCAAAATTAAGACAAAAACAACAGCGAAACGTAATCGAAAAGTGGAGAAAACAGTGAGCAAAACGGCAGTGAAACCGAATCAGAAAACCAGAAAAGTTATGGAGCATTGACCATTCCGGCGATGACTTAACGCACTCCCGGTGTAGGCATTCATTTTTGCATGTGAACCCGATGATGAGTCTCATTTGGAGGCACTACCTTTTGAGTCACGAAAGCCGCGGGAACGGATATCGGAAGGGGAAATTCAGAATAAACAAGCTCACTGTCTTCGTTAGTGATGCGTTCGTTACTTACTTCGTTCGAATGGCAACCAGATTGCGGGTGTTCCGTGTCGCGTTCGAGGAAGCGTTCGAACGGTGTCGGTAATTCTGGTTTTGCTGCTAGCCTCAGCCTCACGCCCGCCCATTTAGCTCCCCAAAGCCCATAAAACACATCCCAAATTAAATATAAATATTAATTTAAAATTTAAACATTAAATAAAATATTTAAAACATTTACCAAACTTAAACTAAAATCATGCCACGTATAATTGTTTCTTAGGTGATTTTTACGGAACCACACATAGTCATTCTTGTCTTTGTGCACATAATAATGAAAAGCATGTTTATTCCATTAGTTGCGTCGTTTGCCTTAGTCTTGATTTAACGCATTATGATTCATATGCCTATGCCATGATGACTTTGGAGTATTATTTCTTGTGATATATCGGATGGAAACCCAGACATAAATTCCGTAGCCGATTCCGAAATGGACGGTAATGCGGTCTGTACTTGGGATACAATTCCATGTATCACTTGGAAGAGTGCTCACATGTATGCTTGTGTTTTCATGAATATGATATGCTGAATGAAGTTGTATGTTCATTGTGTACTTTGAGGTATTTTGTTAGACACGTGTTATTAGATATGAGATATATGCGAAATGTATGTATGAGTGTTATTTTGTACCATGAATATAGAAGCATGATATTCTTAGGAATAAAGGTTACTTAAGCCTGATTAAATTATTATGTAAATCCTTTCATTACAAATGGCATAAGTAAGGGACCATTCCGAACCCAACGGTTTGAGGTCTTCCCTTGCGAGGGGTGAGTGCGGCCTTAAATCTCATTTTCCCCGTTCACACCGGGTGGCGACGACTCCATTATTCTCCGGTTTAGTCCCCCGTGGCTACTCCGTACTCCCGACCGGCCGCGAGCCCGGGACAGCATGCGTCGCCCCAGATTTCTGTGTTCCCACAGTCTGGCGACTCCACTGGGGATAGAGAATCGGCCCCGAAATATTGTCTCGTGATGTTTGGATTTATGTTTTAATTGACCGTGTCTATAGTGGATAAAGTGAGGGTTTAATCAAAGGCATTTTAAGGTTAGGTAATGGTTTGGTGTCTTCCTTCATTCACTACCTTTCTAGAAGGAAAATCTGTGAAGGCACCTAGATAGCCATCTACTTGTAGCCTATTGTGATGGACTAATTTGGAGGACTCGTTGTTTATTCCTGACAACAAGCGATAAGAGCCTAAGAGGCTTGGGTATTTAAGTGAGCCTCGCTCCACCTTCCCTCTGGGGGATCTACAACGGGAAATCCATTTGACAGTCGTCACACACCATAGCTCATTGGCACGTACCTTAGTGTATAAAAAAGGGTGTGCTCACTTGGTTGCTCGAACCCTTGAGTGGGGAGACCTAGTTGTGGGCCATCATTCGCCGGTGAGAGCCTTTGTCTATACTCTTACTAACCACCCATAGACCGGGTTGGCTAAAGTAACAATTATTTCCTTGAATATGTGCTTGTGGACCATCCTCATTTGGATGCTGTTGGACTATTGTCAGAAATACGGGCTTGCTGGGCCATTTAAACTGGGGCAAGTTCACACCTTATGACTATTAGGCCAAAAGCTTCTAAATGTTGATGGGCCAATTTGTAAAAAAATATTATGTCAAGTTTGCATCATCTTTCTTTTATGCTTGTGTTTGGGAACATCGTTGTTTGGATCCATTTGGACCATTTATCATGGGATATGGGCTTGTTGGGCCATTTAAACTGGGACAAGGACACATCTTATGACGATTGGGCCAAAAGGCTTCTAAATAACAATGGGCCATTTTATGATTGGTTTCGGAATATTATCATTTGGATTTAGTTGGGCTCTTTGCCATAAGACATGAACTCGTTGGGCCATTTAAACTTGGACGGGTTCACTCTTATGACAGTTGTCCCAAAAGCTTCTAAAATGATAATAGGCCGATTTGTTTGAGAATTTTATTTGATTTATATATGTTATATACTTCTTATGCACATCATGCATACATATACCTTGTTGACATCCTCTGTGTCTTAAAAAAGACACCATAGATACCGTTTGGGTTAGGAAGGAACCAGACTCACTAAAAGAACAAGTATGAGTGAATCCGATAATGAGGTGTCCCGTATGGATCAGTTAGAGAATGGTCTCGCCAAGATCACTGAACAGTTGCAGGCTTTGACTACTGTTATGGCTGGTATAGCTAGCTGTCTCGTGCCGGGGTTAATTCTGGAGATATGAGGCAAGAGGAATCTCGAACAGATTGGGGGATGATACCCCCGCTTTTGATGATGATATGGCAGAGTATGCAGCAGGCAGGGTATCTGGGTCTCAGTCAGAGTTACAGAAACTTCGGGATCAGGTTGAGTCGGTTACCCGCAAGATGAGGGGTAAGAATGAGGATCTGCTGGATTATGACACACTGACTTTCGAGGAACAGTTGCCAGCACAGTTCAAGATGCCTGATATGGCTAAGTTTAACGGGAATGAGGATCCAAGGGTGCATCTCCGACAGTTTGTATCAGTCATGAGTTCAGTTGGCCTGTCTCAGCGCCAAGTGCAGAAAATGTTTGGAATGTCGCTCGAGGGAGCTCCCGTGGTGTGGTACCACAGTTTGGAGAAGAAAGTGTGAAGGAGATTGGAGGGAGTTGGCTGATGCTTTCCTGAAGCAGTATGTCACTGACTTAGAGATCGATCTGTCACTCCGCGATCTGGAGAATGTTAAGCAGAAGTCGGAGGAGAGTTTTAAGGAGTACGTGGACCGATGGAGGGGTCAGTGTTGAAAATGCAGACTAGGCCCACAGAGAAGGACCAGATTAAAATGATCATCAAGGGCACCAAGCCCTCCATCTATGGGAAGCTGAGGAGGATGACCTCCATGATTACGTTTCGGCAGTTGAGGGAAACTGTCATGGACATTGAGGAAGAAGAGGCCGAGAATAGAAATTCTATGGTCTGAACAGGAGGCCCATTGGGGGAACATCGGGAGCAAAGCCCGTTTCTGCTGAGATTGCCGATATCCGGAACCGGCAGTTCTAACTTGGGAAGGCCCCTGTCAAAAGTGCTAGAGAAACTGAAGAGACAAGGGCTTTTAAAGCCTTTAGAAGCCAAACCTATCCCAAACCCACCACCACCACATTTCAATCTCAACCTTTACTGTTATTTCCATCAGCAGAAGGGCCATGACACTGACAACTGTGCCCGACTACGCCACGAGATCCAAGACCTCATTGACTCCAAAAAGATACCTGACCCCGAAATCGAACAACCAGACACAAACAGAAACCCCTTACCCAATTACCGAGCAGTACCCCCACCATCTACATGATCAATTCTGGCCTCCCAGAAGACCTTGTCCTAAAATCCTTCCACCCTCAAGCCTTTTGCCTTGGAATCTGGGATAGTACTAGTGAAGATGAGGCAGAGCAGGGAAAAAGTTTTTGGCTTGATTTCTCTAGTAGTGATGAGGAAGAAGTAAGGGGAATGACGCGTAGCGGTCGCTTTTACAATGATATGGCGGAGAAGGGAAATGAGTTTTGACAGATGGTAGAGAAGTGGTTGAGACTGCAGAAAATACCGAGGGGGATGTAGTGCTGAGGCAATTGAGGAAGACTAGAGCACAAGTGAGTATCTGGGAACTGTTATGTGCATCCCGAGAGCATAGACAGGCCATGGTTGAGGCCTTTGAGCAAAATTGTGGTACCAGAAGACGCCAACCCTGCAATTTGTTGGGTCAGTTCAGAAGGAAGCTTTACATATATCTTTTTCTGAGGATGATCTCCCGCCGGAGGGGAGGAATCATAATAGGCCTTTATTTATCAGGGCCGAAGTGAGGGGCAAGAAAACTTCATGTGTAATGGTGGATGACGGTTCGTCCATCAATGTGCCGGCTGAAAATTCTAGCAAAATTGGGTATGAAAGCAACAGACTTGGACCCCTCCAGTATGACTATTAAAGCTTATGATGACAGTAAAAGGGGAGTTGAGGGTACCTTTGTGGCTATGGTCAAGGTAGGACCGATTGAAGATGAGGTTGAGTTCACAGTGCTGGACATCCCAGCCACTTTTGCCTTATTGTTGGGAAGACATTGGTTTCACAAACTTGGGGGCGTGCCTTCCACTTTGCATCAGATGATCAAGTTCCCGTATGAGGGAGAAGTTGTTACTATCCGGGTTGAGGTAGATAATTTCGTGGCTGCCTTGGAAATACAACATTTCACAAGGTTTCAGGTGTCAGCTACTTTTGAGGAATGGGTGGATCCTAGGGTGGCTAGGATTATGGAGAAAATGAAATTTGAACCGGGTGAAGGTTCAAAATTGCCAGATTTCAGAGGACAGACCACTCGGAAGGTTTGGGGTATAAGTCTGATGAAGAAAAGCCAAAGGTCAAGAAAAAGGGCCTGAAACTGATGGAATGTTTTTGTGAAAGCTTCAGGATATCAAGGGGAACCTAAACCTGTGGAAGTTAATGGAATTGTGGTACAGGGATTTGAGATCTTCCAGGATTTGTTGGGTGAGAAACCGCTGGTAAAGAAGCTGTGGAAGCAGAGAATTGGGAAGAAGAATTGATGAAGTTGGAAAGCCTGACTCTGGGAGAGGACGAAAAGCCTGAGGAAGATCTGATTGCAGAGGAAGAAGTGTCTATAGATGATGAAGACATTTACCTTCCTGATTTGTTTGAATGTACTTCCGCATTATCCAATAATAAAGACATTTCTTTTGCTTACTTGCCTGAGTCATTTCCATTTGCTCTGCACGAATCAAGCATATTTGATATCAGTTCAGCCAGAATTACTGCATTTAACTTGGGTACACTTGAGAACCCCAAGGAAATTCTGATTGCAAGTGAAGTAACCTTCGAAGAGAGGGAGAAACTAGAAGAAGTGTTGGTCAGATATGCCAAAGTGTTTGCTTGGTCCTATGAGGACATGCCTGGGGTAGACAGAAACATTGCCCAGCACATGATACCAACTTATCCGAATATGAGGCCAATAAAACAGAAACTCTCCGACGGATGAGACCAGAATGGGCTGAGAAAGTCAGAGAGGAAGTTAAGAAACAGATAGATGTGGGGTTCCTGGAAGTAGTAAAATATCCAGAGTGGTTGGCTAATATAGTGCCGGTGCCGAAGAAAGATGGGAAAGTCAGAATGTGTGTAGACTACAGAGATCTCAACAAGGCTTGTCCGAAAGATGATTTTCCTCTGCCGCATATAGATGTTCTGGTTGATAGTGCGGCTTTATCTGCTATGTATTCATTTGCAAATGGATTTTCAGGTTACAATCAGGTTCTCATGGCTGAGGAAGATGAACACAAGACTGCATTTGTTATCGAGTGGGGTACTTATTGTTACAAGGTTATGCCGTTTGGGCTTAAGAATGTGGGGGCTACCTATCAGCGGATGGCCACCACACTTTTCCACGACTTAATGCACAAAGAGATTGAGGTGTATGTGGATGACATGATGGTGAAATCAGAAACAAGAGTTGGGCATATTGAAGCACTGGAAAGTTCCTTCAGAGAGTTGACAGATATAACCTGCGGCTAAATCCCCAAAATGTGTGTTTGGGGTGACATCAGGGAAATTGCTTGGTCATACAGTGGGAATGGGCGGAATAGAGGTAGACTCCGAGAAGATCAAGGCAATCACAGAAATGCCTGCACCGAAGACAGAGAAAGAAGTCAGAGCATTCCTTGGAAAGATTCATTACATCAGTCGGTTCATTGCCAAGTTGACGTCAGTATGTGAGCCTATCTTCAAACTGTTGAGAAAAGATCAGCCAGTGAGATGGAATGAACAGTGTCAGACAGCCTTCGACAAGATCAGAGAGTACTTGGTAAAGCCTCCTGTATTGAAACCTCCGAGAGGCCGGGCAGACCTTTAATATTATATTTGGCTATAGAGTCAGAAGCACTGGGGGCAATGATGGTACAGGCAGATGAGACATGGGTAGAACATGCAGTCTATTATCTGAGTAAGAAGATGTTCCCGTATGAGGCTCGGTATCAAGAAGTTGAGAAGATCTGTCTTGCAGTGGTATGGGTGTAGACGCTGGTTTTCACCCGAGGTCTACAATCGAGATTTCGTGAGGATGAGGCACTAGCGATCCTGCAAAACAAAGATGTAGAGTGAGCGGGAGTACTGCCCACCGGTGTGGTGGGTGCCGGGGGCACTCCGACGCCCAAGTCAGTAAGGGAATTGAGGTGTAAAAGTTGTAGATGGGGGATAAGGTTAGATGTTACCTTAATCCTTGCTAGTTTCCATGAGGGCGGTAGATGGAGGAGCTGAGAGCTATGGAGAAAGTAATATTGGGCTAGAAGTGTCAGAGCTAGAAGTTGAATGTTGGTCAGATCGGAGTCCCCCTTTCTTCTGGACCCTCTTCTCTTTTATACATGCCATTGTGTGCATTTACTGCTCTTTGATTGTTTGTCCGTTGGGCATCGATAACGGTTGACTTCATGAGGGAGTTTTATTGTGTTTGCCCGTTGTAGGCTGGCAATTGTTTTATGAATGTGTTTATGAACTTAGGCGTTATGTGGGCCGGCCTCCGGATGGTCATTCGGTTACTGGTGTTGGTGCTTATCGGGCCTGGGCCGACATTATGTCTTTGGGGCTTGATTAGGAGGCTTTAGGGGTGCATTCAGTAGTGGTCCTGGAGCAAAATGTCGAAATTACCCTTGGACCAAATTTGGCCCGTACAGTTTGTCCCCTACTCTCTAAGTCAATGAGTCCTTGGCTTGGAGAGTATTTGATGCGCGTGTCGAGCCATTTGATGAAGGTGTACTTGAGCGTCGAAGCTACCTATTGATTAAACCAAACGAATGTCAAGTTATGAACTTGAATCTACATGATTCATCATGGATGTGTCCAGTCAACTGAGCAAGATGAAGGTCAGGATATATGTCATATAATGTGGGTAATATACGTCTACAACTTGATTCGACATGAGTCTATGAGGATGTCCCCGGTCGACTGATCTAGATGAAGATTCATGACATAATTCACTCGACATATGTAATCCATGTCTACAATTTCGACTCGACATTAGTCCATTAGGGATGTCCCCCCGATTGGACTTGATGAATCCAGGAGGATATAAGTCATACGACATGTGTAATCCATGTCTACAACTTTGACTCGACGTGAGTCTATGGGGGATGTCCCCGGTCGACTGGACTTTGAAGAGTCCAGGAAGATATAGTCATACGACATGTGTAATCTATGTCTACAACTTTATTCGACATGAGTATATGAGGATGTCCCCGGTCGACTGATCTAGATGAAGATTCAGGACATAATTCACTCGACATATGTAATCCATGTCTACAATTTCGACTCGACATTAGTCCATTGGGGATGTCCCCGGTCGACTGGACTTGATGAATCCAGGAGGATATAAGTCATACGACATGTGTAATCCATGTCTACAACTTTGACTCGACGTGAGTCTATGTGGGATGTCCCCGGTCGACTGGACTTTGAAGAGTCCAGGAAGATATAAGTCATACGACATGTGTAATCTATGTCTACAACTTTGACTCGACGTGAGTCTATGAGGGATGTCCCCGGTCGACTGGACTTTGATGAGTCCAGGAAGATATAAGTCATACGACATGTGTAAACCATGTCTACAACTTTGATTCGACGTGAGTCTATGGGGGATGTCCCCGGTCGACTGGACTTTGATGAGTCCAGGAAGATATAAGTCATACGACATGTGTAATCCATGTCTACAACTTTGACTCGACGTGAGTCTATGGGGGATGTCCCCGGTCGACTGGACTTTGATGAGTCCAGGAAGATATAAGTCATACGACATGTGTAATCTATGTCTACAACTTTGACTCGACGTGAGTCTATGGGGGATGTCCCCGGTCGACTGGACTTTGATGAAGGTTCAAATGAGTTTTTCATTCTACCTGCTCACGAGACTACTACTAAATGGTCCTAATAAAGGTCCATAGGAATCTTCATACTATCTAACTTGATAATGGTTAGTTAACTGGTCATTTCATGTCGTCTGAGGGAGAGATGGCGATTTTTCCATACGTCATGGGTTGATGGCCATTCACATTGTCGTTTGAATGAAAAAAAAATATTTTATCATCCCGTTTATGTCGAGTGAGACCACATGGGATGATACTACAAGCCCTTAAAGTTAATATAGTTTGGAATAAAGAGAGAGCTCCACTTGACTACTATTGGATGGTGTCGAATGGACTTAATGCCCAACTTTATTTTTGTCGAATAAGTGGGAGAAAAGTAAATTAGGTGACTTTAATGTGACTCAATTGCCGACTTTTTCATGTTTGGAAGGCCAACTTATTGCTTCTGCCTAGCCTGCTGGGCCTTTCAACGTGACTACGGCCCATGAACTGAGTGGATGGAGGGGGTTGGTGTCATGCGCTATTTTGAAACTGGTTCTCTTCTGAACTAGGGGTAAAGTGGCGCTACATTATGACCGTTGAGGAGCCTATACCCGACAAAGTGTATTTTCTTTTAACTAGCTATTCATGCGACAATAAGAGTTTTATGCTTCAACCCACATTTATACGACAAATGGATTTCTCCTCCAGTATGTGTTCCACTTCGCAGGCTCAATTTCGTACTTCAGATCGTCAAGATGAACCTCAGTCTGAACACGCGCTGTCCGATTATAAACCCGAAAGCACCGAGCAAAAATGATGTCGCACTAGAGCTTAAACCTGAGACGACACAACCCGATTCTATCTCCAGAAGAGCCGCGTGAAAATCTGATTCCGGAAACGACATCGCACAAGAAGCTTATCCTGAGCCTGTGGTCGCCGAATCTGTATCTGAAGAAGGCGCGGAAGAAGCTGAACCTCAAAACGACGTCGTATGAGAATCTCAACCTGATATTCAATTTGATCCATCATTCTCTGAATCTGTCTTATTTCTTGACCCATCAACCTCAGACAATATACAAAAATCCCAAAACCAGTTCTCTACAGACGAGAGAGCTGACTCGATGGCGCTGTCGGAGGAACCGATTGTCGCTGCTCTTTCTGATTTGAGTGTGAAGGCTTAACGGAGAAGCGTTTTCTGGGCGATGTGGGACATAATTCATTCTCTTGTTCTGAAAGCCCCTCCCTGCAACCGTCGATCTGTATCTCTTGTTCCAATTTTGTGTTTTTTTTTTTTTTAATTGTTGTATGGCTTGAAATTTGGTTTGAGATCTGTTGTTACAGATGGTTGTGGGGGCTGGACACCAAATAGGTAAATAGTCGTGTCCCCTAGTAGGGCTGTTTTGACAGCTTCTACTGCCCAGAGCAGTTGCTGTGTCGTCCAGGGTAAGTACTAGTGATGCCTTCAAAGTGTTTGATGAAATGCCTAGCCGAGATTTGGCGTCATTCAACTTGGCAATTTCCAAGTTTGTCCACAATGAGTATTTTAGACAAGTTTTGAGGATGTTTAGAAAATCTGTGGTTGGAATGTTTAGACCATACTCTGTCACTGTTGCTAATGCGTTTTCTGCTTGTGAGAGTGTTGATCATGGCTTGCAAATGTATTGGTCGGCGACAAAGTCGGGCGTTTGACATGGATGTATATGTCTGTGGGGAGCTTCATTAATGGCTATGTATTCGAATCAGAAAGAATGAATAATTCGACTACTGGAGTGTTTAGGGAGATGCCCGAGAGAGACTGGGAATTGGATTGTCGAATGTATTTTCGGGATTTGGTGTTCATATTCACTTCCTGAGTCTGTGTTTGACTTTGGTTCTGTCGTAGGAGAGGATCTCTGCGGTGAATGAGTCTGGTTAGGATACTGTTACGGCAGTTTGAGAGGCAATTTTCAAAAGCTTGATAACCAGAAAGCCTAGATCTTGCTGCTTCTTATTCAATACTAGTAGTGGAGCAGTAACAAATTGTGAACTTATTGCTTTGTGGTCTTTGTAAGAGAGAACAGATGGTGGAGTCTGAGTCGTGTGCAATGGAGTCGCAAGGTTCTTTTGTGGATAAGGTGATGTATATACTTCTTTGATTAGAGGGGATTTGCCGGCATAAGAAGATGAAAAATGGCAATGCGACTTTATTTTAGAATGCTACGGACAGGTTGTGAGCCGGATACATTTCGCATCAACTCATGGCTTTTTTTGAGATGGGTTTGTTTGAAAAGGGATATACTGGTTCTTTTATTGGTGGTTTGGAAGTAGTCAGTTTGCCTACTTCTTCTCCGGTTGCTAACCCTTATGTATTGAGTTCCTGTAATTTAGTGGTCACGCGGATTCTGTTTCTGCTGTGGGTGCTTTATCAATGTTGTTCCATCTTTTGCCACTTGAGTGTTTGGTTAGTCAAGTTACTTGAAGTTTTTCTAAAGCGCAGAATGGTCCTAAGGAACAGACCCTCCCGATTGAGCATCCAGGTCTACCTCACTACTCTTTGCCAACCAAATACTTACTGATGAAGTTTTATAATGTGCCCTCCTCCAGAGGTTGTTTGAAGAGGGTAGTGCGTGTTTCTTTTTAAGTTAACCCCCTCATGTTTTCAAAAGAATTATCTTAAAGTTATCAAGCAAGGACTGTGTGGTCAGTGGGTTTGCTCCCGTTGAAGTCGATTGGGAAGTTGAGGCGATTTACTCCAGTTGCTTCCAGGGAGTTGTATCGGAGCCTCTCATGGCTTGATTCTATTCTTCTAGGGTGCGTAATCATTCTTGGAGTATGGCTAGTTGTGTGGTCACAAGACCTGGTGTTGGCTTACTGCTAGAAGCCATGAGAGAATGTTTATTTGTGAATTGTAGAATGTGAGATATTCGCCTGCTATGAACCGCTATGCCCCACGGTGGGCGCCAAATTGTAGACGCTGGTTTTCGCCCGAGGTCTACAATCGAGATTTCGTGAGGATGAGGCACTAGCGATCCTGCAAAATAAAGATGTAGAGTGAGCGAGAGTACTGCCCACCGGTGTGGTGGGTGCCGGGGGCACTCCGACGCCCAAGTCAGTAAGGGAATTGAGGTGTAAAAGTTGTAGATGGGGGATAAGGTTAGATGTTACCTTAATCCTTGCTAGTTGCCATGAGGGCGGTAGATGGAGGAGCTGAGAGCTATGGAGAAAGTAATATTGGGCTAGAAGTGTCAGAGCTAGAAGTTGAATGTTGGTCAGATCGGAGTCCCCCTTTCTTCTGGACCCTCTTCTCTTTTATACATGCCTTTGTGTGCATTTACTGCTCTTTGATTGTTTTTCCGTTGGGCATCGATAACGGTTGACTTCATGAGGGAGTTTTATTGTGATTGCCCGTTGTAGGCTGGCAATTATTTTATGAATGTGTTTATGAACTTAGGCGTTATGTGGGCCGCCTCCGGATGGTCATTCGGTTACTGGTGTTGGTGCTTATCGGGCCTGGGCCGACATTATGTCTTTGGGGCTTGATTAGGAGGCTTTAGGGGTGCATTCGGTAGTGGTCCTGGAGCAAAATGTCGAAATTACCCTTGGACCAAATTAGCCCGTACAATGGGCTTCCAGAAAATTGTGGCATTACTTCCAGTCATACAAGATCCAGGTAGTGGCAAAGGAGACCTCTGAAGTATCTTCATTCGGTGCCTTCACTAGTGGGAAAGTTGGGCAGATGGTTGGTATTGCTGACAAAGTTTGACATTGAATATCTCACCTCCAAAGTGATCAAAGGGCGAGCAGTAGCGGAGTTTCTCTGGCAATGCAACCTGTTGAGGGGGATCAGTATAAGTTTGAATTTCCAGATGAAGAGATCCAAGCAATAACAGTTCAGAGATGGAAGATGTATTTCGACGGAGCAGTGAATTACAAGGGAGCTGGAATTGGAATCGTGATAGTGACCCCCGAAGGGGAGACTTTGCCTTTAGCCAAGAGGTTGACATTCATAGTGACTAATAACATGGCCAAGTATGAAGCATGTGCTTTTAGTTTGACAGAATTGATAGCCTTGAAGGCCGGGAGTGTGGAAGTCTACGGAGATTCTATGTTGGTAGTCCAGCAGATGCGAGGAGAATGGGAATTGAAAGAAGAACTGTTGAAACCTTACCTTTTTCACCTTAGAAAGTTGGCACAGGTTATCCCCGAGTGTAAGTTTCAGCACTTACCGAGAGAAGAGAATCAGATGGCAGATGCATTGGCTACACTTGCAGCAACTTGGGAAAATCCAGAAAAGTTAGTGATGAGACCGTTGATACTGACAACAGCGAGCAGACCTGTTTATGAGATAGAAAGAATTCTGGGAGTTGAGGTCGACGATGGAAAACCTTGGTATTATGACATCCAGAGGTATTTGGAATATGGTGAACTCCCGGAAGGGGCAGGCAGAAAAGACAGAATAGTCATTCAGAAATTGGCTTCCCAGTATGTAATCTTAAAAGGGGAACTGTACAAAAGGCAAGCAAACGGCATTCAGTTGAAGTGTTTGAGAAAAGAAGAAGCTCATGGAAGAGGTACATGCCGGGGTATGTGGTCCGCACATGAATGGGTTGAACTTGTCCCGCAAGATAGTGAGACAGAGGTTTTATTGGTCGACTATGGAGATAGACTGCGCAAGGATGGTAAAGCACTGTCACGACTGTCAGATACATGGCAATCTGAGTCATCTGCCGCATACAGAGTTGCACGGGCTGTCGGAGCCATGGCCGTTCTCAGCATGGGGGATTGACATGATCGGGGAAAACATGATCGAAATTCGACCGAAGCTAATGGGCATCGCTTCATAGTAGTGGCAGTGGATTACTTCTCAAAATGGGTAGAAGCTGAGTCGTTCCGAAACGTTACAGCAAAACAGATGGCCAAGTTCATAGCACGGAACCTCATTTGTCGGTATGGTATGTCGCACCACGTGGTCACGGACAATGGGGTACAGTTTCAAGGAGAGACAAAGGCAATGCTACAAAGTACGAGATAGGCCATCATAAGTCATCACCTTACAGGCCACAAGCGAATGGAGCAGTTGAGGCAGCCAACAAGACTGTAAAGACAATTCTGGCTAAGATGACAGAGAACTGCAGGGATTGGGCTGAGAGACTACCGTATGCTTTGTGGGGGTACAGAACGTCAGTCAGAATGGCAACGGGTGTAACACCTTACTCTTTAGTGTACGGGATGGAGGCGGTACTGCGCCAGTTGAAATGGAAATACAGTCTATGAGGGTATTAGCAAGACAGAGTTACCTGAGTCAGAATGGGCCGCACAGAGATTTGATCAGTTAGTACTTCTGGACGAGAAAAGGATAAGAGCCTTACATCACATGCAGTTGTATCAGAAGAGACTAGCCCGGGCCTTCAACAAGAAAGTATGCCCCACAAAGATCAGAAAGGGTGATTTGGTACTTAAGCAGTCGAGGCCGTCGGCGACAGATCCGAGAGGGAAACTCAGGCCTAACTGGGAATGACCTTACATCGTTCAGAAAGTCATGGGAAATGGAGCAGTGAAGTTGTCAGACCTCGAGGGAAATGAATTCACAGAACCAATCAATGTCGACAGGTTGAAGTTGTACTTTGCTTGAGAAGACTTGGTCGCCAGTGGAAGACCTAACCCAACGGAATAAGAAAACTTCTGCATACATGCATACACGTAACCTATATTGCATATTTTTGTGTTTGTTCTGTTTTGTGTAAACATGTGTTGAAGACGGAAAAGAGCGAGCAGTAAGCCAATCAGAGATAGTAAAAGCACAGTATTTGATATGGGCAGTAATATGAAGATTGAGGTCCCAATGAAGTTAAGTTCCGGGTATGGGTCTCGGAGGGCGAAGTCCACATCACATCATATCAGCTTGGGGGCGAAGCCCATATCGGCTGAGGAGCGAGGCTCCACATTGTACCAGCTTGGGGGCGAAGCCCATATCGGCTGAGGAGCGAGGCTCCACATTGTACCAGCTTGGGGGCGAGGCCCATATCGACTGGGGAGCGAGGCTCCACATCACATCATGTCAGCTTGGGGGGCGAAGCCCATATCGGCTGAGGAGCGAAGCTCCACATCATCATTTTCGGGATGCGTCCCAGGGTCGAGGCCCATATTTCGTCCCAGGGTCGAGGCTCCACATCACATCATGTGATTTCGAGTTACATTGACCCGAACCGTAATTTTTGATTCGAGTTACGGTTCTTAATAATTAATTTCGGGTTTTAACCCGACCCGACATTATATAAACCCATCAGAAATTAGGTTATCTCTTGATTCCCTATTTTTGTAAACCCATGCGCCGACTTCTTCTTCTCTGACTCTCTCATTTCTAGTTTCTATTTTCTAATCTGGTTTTTGCTTTCTTCAGTCTGGCCCATTCGGAGTTGTCGAGTGTATTTTACGACAAGGTCTTACTTCTTGCTTGGGGGTAAGTATTTTTTAAGTCTATTATTCTTTTAATGTGTTGTCCTTGCTGGTAATGGTTTGAAATCTAAACAATGTAAAAAATATTAATTTATTGTGAATGACTGCAGGTTCAACAATGTCATTATTCTCATTATTGGCATAGTTGTATTTATATTTGCAACTGTTGGTGTGCTCTTAGTCATGGAAACCCTAAGTGCATTCTTACATGCTTTGCGGCTTCACTGGGTGGAAATCTAAACCAGTAAACCTAAGCGCCCACTCCTTAATTTCTTTTGAGTTCTTAGAACAGTATGTTCAGAGATTTACAGTAGACGTTGCTAAGGAATACTGCCAATTGCTGGACGAAATAGCTAAGGAATACTGCCTCCAGAGTCCAGCCTGAGCTTTTGGCTCTTGAATATACTTCTGAACTGCAACAGGTAAGCAAATAATCAAAATCCTTACCATTTTATTAAAGCAAATCTTTGATGTTGTCAAATGGGTTGTTTACGTCTTCATGTTAGTGGTTGCAGCCTTAGGTGCTAGAACATAGTGTTTATTAAGAACTAGATAAAGATGTTTCTGCTTGTTAATTGTTATAGCATGCCATAACTGAAGAATGTATTATCGCTGTTGAAATTTTTCAGAAATTACCATTTCTTTCCAGTTACAGAAGCGAATTCTATCCAGTTATTGAACTTTCCAATGACAATAGTTTCTAGTTACTATTTTTTTTACTATGAATGTGGGATTGGTCCTACTTGTCCTCATCCCAAATTCCCAATTTTTCTTTCATGTCATTGAGGATGAAGTGTACTGATTTTTGGTGGCAGGTTGTTCACTTGTTTGTAGATGGTTTTTCTTAAAATTGCATGATTGTATGAACAGAAATGGGTTAAGATTTTGGTATCCTGGAACAAACATGAAATGTTACTTGTAGTATATATGTTTCGTGTATATCTGTAGTATATAGAAATTTTTTGAATTTATTTACTCCAAATCTATATTTTTTGAATTTAAACAAATAGCTAATAATTTTCACAAGTTACAAACCGCCAACCCGTACCTCTCAAACCGCTAAACCGCCAATCTGAATCACCGCGGTTTTCCTTATCAAATTTTCGATTTCGGTTTCTAATTTTCCAAACCGCCAACCCGCGCGGTTTGAATTTAAAAACGAAAAAACCGACTCGAATCGAACCGCGAACACCCCTAAGCATAGTGGTCCTTCGACTTAAGATACCAATGTGGATATATGAGATATCCTCCACACTTTGATGGCAGTCACGTCACTGATCTATTTAGATCAGACCTCCGCCTATTCATTGGGTGTGGACTGATGCTCATGATATCCTGTGAGTATCAGATAGAATCTGTCAGTCCTATGTACAGGGCATAAGTATCATGTACGTATTTGCGATATAGTAAATCCATGGCTGTGGTATACTTCGGAAGCGAGTTCCGAGTGTTATTTAGAGATCGTAAATTTAAAAGTCGATTATATTATACCTTAGCGATTTATCGTTCTTATATATATCCCCGGTATAATATTGATAGCTTGTGATAGATGGATTATACGTATGCAATGACCTCGACTTTCATAGTTTAGTGAGATTATATGTGGTCGTCATAATTCATGAGTGGGTGAATTATGGACATAAAATTTGATTATGTGACAGATAAACCTAAATTTAGAGAGTCCCACAATATGAAGTGCACTCGTTGAGCACTTGGGCAATGCGTTATGAATTTCGGTCAATTAATAATTAATATGTATTTGTATTTGATACAAAATTTGATTTGACACATATTAATTAATTGTCAAATGAGATTTTAACAATGTCATTAATATATGTATTTTGTTATTTAATGTAAATAAAAATACATATATAGATATTATATTAATTAATTAATTAGTTATTTAATTATTAAATAATTAAATAATTAGAAATTAAATATCATATCCATAAGTCATAATTAGTATGATAAGTGGTGAGATATTATTGGTAACAAATGGCATGATTTTTTAAGCTTGAATAGTTCAAATTGAATTTGAATTCTTTAAATGTGATTAAATAAATTAAAATGACCATTTTGCCCCCAAGTTCATTTTTACCCTAGTATATAAAGTGAAAAATTTTATTTTTCTCTTTTATTAGAAGCCTTGGACGAACCCTCCTCCATGGAAAAGCTCCCAAAATATTTCTTGAAGAAACTTGAGAGAAAATTATGAAATCAAGAAGAAAGCTTAAGGAAATTAGGAGATTTTGAGGTAATCTTTAATATTCTTAAGCTTAGAAAGTTTGTTTCTTGTTCTTGAGCATCTAGAATAGTTCTAGGGTTTCTTCATTTCTTATATTTTGGGGCTTTTAGATTTGGAGGATGGATTTGGAGGCTATATGCATGTGTGAAGTTAGATTGGATAATATTAGTTCAATTTTGTCATTTGATGACTTTTTCCATTCTTCTTGTGTGTTATTACCACTCTTGTAACTCCTAGAATTATTCTTGAGTTCTTAATTTGTGGTGACTTTGGTTGGTGTAATTATTAATATAATTAATGTTGAGAAATTTGGATTTAAAGCATGAAAAATGATATTTTTAGTTACCAAATCAGATTTGGAATTTCTATGATTTGGTGATGAAAAGTATGTTGTATAAATATATTGGATGTGTTTTGGGCATTGTAACAATTGCTGTAAATTATTTCGGAATTGAAATATGCGAAAACGGTGAAAAACGGGGTTACCGGGTGAATTTCGGGCTTACCGGGTGTCCGCTGTCCAAACAGTGAATTGGTCATTGTTCGGGCAACCCATGAACTGCCCAAGTACTATTAGAGCTGACATGGGCAGCCCCCATGTGTATTGGTTGGTCGGTTCGGACAAAAATGTGTTTTATGTCATTTTGCGGAAAAATATTTTCGTAAAAGTTTAGCGATGTTTCTAACCTATTTATGTCGTTATTTGATATCGAATAGATATGTTTAGGTGAAATATGAATGAATTATTCATATTGGATATCGAATAATTTATTTGGTAACTTTAAAAGTTTTAAATTTACGATTTCACCCGAACCGCGAGCTTCCGCTGCGCCCGCGCTAAAAACCCCAACACTCACTTTGTTGAAACTGAATTCACCAACTCTTGGTGATTGGATTTTCTCGTCGATGTGGATGTGTTTCCTTAGATATCTGATGCTATTATCAACCACCCGATCTTCTGAACTATGACACGAAACCAACAAAACGAAGTGTGCGCTTCACTCACAAAGTGTAATCACTAAACTCTTTAGAGTTGTATGTTGTCACAAAATATTTTGGCTTTTAGAAAGAGTGAATGAAGAAGATGAAGATCTAACTCACTCTTTTTCTTTTTGTTCTCAACACTTGAGAAAACTTTCTTTTCTCTCAACTCTTGATGGAAAACAAAATTATGGATTTTTTTTCCTCTCTAACTTTCTCACAACTCTTGAAAGAATGGTAGACAACTTCACTCAACACTTGAGTGGAAATGATAGGGATTATATTCCTTTCCAAAGACAACCAAACGTTATCAATAATCCACACATGTCATTCAATTGTAATGACAAACACAATTAAGTGAAATGTCAAGCAAAGACATTTGAAGTAGACAAATGTTAGGTAATTAGGTCATACCTAATTAGACATAAAATGTTGGAGAGTATGGCAAGTCATATGGACTTGTCTCCAAGATAATGCATATATCATTTTCTTTATAATGATATAATTATCATAATTATGATGTAATAATTATCTCATAATTATTACTTGATTATCTCATAATCTAGCATTATCAAAATGATGTAATAATTATCTTATAATTATTATTTGATTATCTCATAATCAAAGAATTCTAGAAAATATTATTTTAAACTAATTTAATATAGTTTTCATTTGTGACAAATTATATTATTAATCACATTAATAATATATAAATATATATATGTGAGCATATAATTAGACAATCCAATTATATTAGGTTTGCTACAGATAATAGAGCTAGCAAGAGGACCAAGTGGACCTACAGTTCCGAGCTCCAATAATACCGAAATAATAATTAAACTCTTTAATTAAATATTCTAAAATTATTAACTTCGTGTTATTTCACTAAAAACTCGAAGCTGAATTCTCGTTGTCGTAGATGGAAAAAATAAGCCGAACAACTTCGGTGTCCATCGATATGGTCATTACATACAGATTGGCCTTTCACAAGTATCTCATAATTAAAATCGGGTCATAAGTCTGTTACACCCCTCTAATTATTTTATACCTTAAGTACCATTGATTATGAATAATATATTCATAACTCTTCTGAATATAAATCTTTCTATTCGCAATTGAAAGACTTGAGCGGTCTAAGTATTGAATCAACCCTTAAGAAAGACACTCTTCTACTTCTCGTAAGAATGAGTTAACTTCATGTCTATGTAAAAAGTTCACAGCTACACATCAAACCATGTCCCCAAAATATATAGTTATTGCCCGAGACTGCTTCAACACCTCACCTTAGTAAATCAATGGACATAGTCTGCCATGCAGGAGTTCGTAGTACACTCATGATTAAGATTAATCCATATATGATCATCTAGTATATAAAATGAATTTCTATGTTTAACGGATATTATAAGATATTCATTTCTATTTGGGTCCAGTCCTATATGATCACATCATACAAGGTGCCTCCATTCTCATGTCACCTCATGAAAGATCTCGGATCAAGGTCATTATACAAGTATAGAATGGACCGCAGTTATAGATAAACCAAAAACAAAGTATCGGTTTTGCTTGCTCTCTATGGACTATTTTAGATTACTAACTTCATACTTAAATCATCTTGTGTATAACACTCATACATTAAATTCTGAAAGCACATGAGTAATCAATGGTAAAACAAACAAATTTGATAAATGAATAATGCATCTATTATTTCAATAAATAATTCTGTTTATAATACATGAAGCTCTAGGACATATATCCCAACACAATTGTGGTTATTTACTGGGTTTTATAACTCACACCAAACCAGTTTGCTAATTTTGCAGGTTGGCTTCCAGATTGGTAAACCACTTCAATTTGGGAGTCATGCTCAGGATGTCGGATCACCCAAGTTACAGTCACCCTCACAAGTGTCTTGAGAAAAGTCTTAGAGGTTTAGGGACCATGATTATTAGGTTATTGTCGTGCTGCACATGTTGTTTTGTAATATATAAGTAAAAGTTTTGATTTGTTTATGATGTTGTGGGCACGAAGCCATTAAGTGTTGAGGTCCATTTATATATTTGATGTTTATTATAGGTTCCATTTTGATGCTAGACTTTGTTCCAGGTTATCCAGTTTTAAGATACATCATGTCCGTTTTTCTGTAAATTTAGAGGCTTATGGAGATGGGTTAAACATGTCTCCTGCCGGTAGAATCTTGCCTTTAGCGGGGTGTTACATTATTGAACGGTATTGATATTGATTAGGTTTATTATGATTATGTATTTTTATTATGCTTAATGTGATGGTTGTTTTTTGTTATTAAATTTATTGTTGCATGAAGGCTATGAATTTTATGGAACAGTTGGAAATGGATTTCGAAGCGGACTTGGTATAACTGCTACAATGGATGATATATGGTAATGGTTGGTAAAATGATTATATATGGTAATGGTAAAATGTATTCTGAGGAAGAACACCCAAATCCCAACCGGTTGTTTAGTAGCCTGTACAAAGACCGAAGGTCCATTAACTAAAAAAGATTTATCAACTGGTAAAGGTTTATACAAAAATCACAGTTTTTTCAAAGTGTTGTAATTTTTTAAAGGGTCATCCTTGCATTTATACATGAAAATTTCTTGTTGGACATAGGCTCACTGTGTCATGTGGTGCATGTGATCACCTTTCAGTCGATTATGTCGATCTAGTGGTTGATGGTTGCGCGACAGATTCATGACAGTGACTCATGTGACAAGGAACCATGTATTTTTTAATTTATAGTCTAAGGCCTTTAGGATAATAAGTTTCAGGATAGATAGGTAACTGAAGATCTAATTTGTTGCTTTAGCTTATGCAGTATAGTTAACGTATAGTTTTGGTTGAACAAAATTATTTCTCTTTTATGAATGACTATTAAATTAATATTATTAGGATATTTGCTCAAGCGTCTGGTGAATTTAAAGATAACATAGAAGTGTTGGTAGCATTCCAGCTCTATACTCATTTGGTTAAGGTGGTTATAGGTCGGGACGTTATAGAAGGTTGCACATGTCGATCATTGAGTCGGGAACCAAGATATAATGACTCAAATTCAATAACTAATGCAACAGCAACAACAACAACAACAGCATGCCGAACAAATGTGTAGGTTGACAGAGATATAGCAGCGCCCACCCCAGAAGGGCGATGTCATTGAAAGGTTCAGGAAGCTAAACCCAAAGGAATTCTCGGTGAGTATCGATCCACTAGTGGATGAGGAGTGGATCCGGTCACTTGAGGTCATGTTCGAGCATCTAAGGCTCACAGATGCTGAGAAGATACAATGCACAACTTTTATGTTGATCACCCACGCACGGGACTGGTGGGACGGAGCCAAACTCTCTGCAAATCTCGAAAATCTCATTTGGGGAAGGTTTAAGGAAAAAATTGATGGCAAATATTTCCCCAAAGAGGGGAAGGTCAATGGGTTTCTGGAGATCAAGTAAGGAAACATGACAATGGTGGAACTGGTAAGAAAATTTAAACAATGATGTAAGTATGTTCCTTTTTGTGGAGAATGCGAATCAAAAGAATGACCATTTCTTGAGCGCATTAAATCCCAGAATAAAGATCTTGGTAAGAATGTAGGCTACAGAGACATATGAAGAGCTGGTGGACAGCGCGATGATGGCCGAGGAATACCAAAATGACATCGTAAGAGACATTCAACGATCCAGACGGGTTCTGAAATGAGCAACATCTCGCAAAACATTCAGGCCATGGAACCTCATAGAACGAGAAATTAATCAGAAGGAAACCAAGAAACTAAGAATGACAACGGGAATTGTTGGGATTGCAAAAAATGAAGGAGCAATGCCAATAAGCGGAAGAAGGCTGCCGTGCCCGAAGTGCCACAAAGCCCATACTAAAGAATGCTTAGAAGGTTCTAACACATGTTATTAGTGTAAGGAAAAAAAGACATGTTGTTCGAGATTGCCCAAAGTGACCTACATATCATAAGAAAGTTCCAACCAAAATTTTTGCAATGAAACAGGATCAGGCAGAGCAAGAAGATGTCACAACAATAAATGGTAACACATTTATTCATGGACTTATTGCATTTACTTTAATTGATTATGGTGCCATACTTTCATTCATAACTCGATCACTATTAAAGAAGCCATGAGTGATACCTGAAGAATTAACCATAAGATATTCCATTTCCTTACCTTCCAGTGACGTAATGGATTCTATCCAGGTGGTCGGGAATTGCCCCATCTAAATTGGGAATAAATTTTTATGGGCCGAGTTTATAGTGTTGAGTCTAAAAGAGTTTGAGGTAATATTGGGAATGGATTGGCTTACAAAGTACCACACAACCATAGATTGTCAGGCCAAAAATGTAATTTTAAAACCGACCGGGTATAAATAACTGGAATTTAAAGCAGACATGCGAAGGGAAAGCCTGCCAATTATATCAGCAATGAAGGTCGAAAAGTTATTGAATGGTAGTTGTGTTGGATACTTAGCTAGTATAGTAGCGATGCAGAATGAGTCGAAGATGGGGGTGGAAGATAATGTGGTGGTGAAGGACTTTCCAGATGTATTTTCGGAGAATCTGATGAGCTTACCACCAGATAGGGAGATCGAATTTAAGATCGAGTTGGAACTAGGAACGACACCAATATCAAAAGCGCCTTACATGATGGCGCCGACTGAGCTTAAGGTACTAAAGACACAATTGAAGGAGTTGTGAAAAATAGGGTTTATTTGGCCTAACTCTTCACATCGGAGATCTTCGGGTTCGTTTGTAAAATAGAAAGATGGGTCATTAAGATTATGTATCGACTACCGGGAACTGAATACAGTAACAATAAAGAACAAGTACTTCTACTAAGGATTGATGACCTATTCGATAAATTGTAGAGCGCTACCATATTCTCTAAGATTGATTTACAGTCAGGGTACCACCAATTAAAGATAAAGGCAGATGACACGAGGAAGACAACATTCACAATAAGGTATGGCCACTACAAATTTCAGGTGATGTCGTTAGGGCTAATAAACTCCCCAGCGGCATTCATATATCTGATGAACCGAGTATTCAAACACTACATTGATCGATTTACCATCGTCTTTATCGACGATGTTGGAGTTGGTGCTTGGAGCGCCAATCCGGATAATGTATAGTACAATAAATTTTATTATTTATTAATAAAATAACTACATTTTCATTTCAAACCTTATTAATGATATTGTCATTATACATATTAGATTGATGTATAAATATGCTAAGAATGACATCGACCTTAGAATAGTCATATAGTTTATTGGACATTAGGTGGTCTGATATTGGGATAAGTTATAAATGTGGTTTATACCCACTTATTCAGGCATTCTTAGCTTACTATTTTGTTAGGTTCTGTTCCGTATCATTTAATGTATTTTGTATTTTGTTTTATGTTTTATTGATAGGAAGCATTGAAACATGGATCTTGGGACAAATGGACTTGTTTTGGGATTTTATGGACACATCGGAAGCACACGAGAAGGCTAAAAATACAGAAACAATCAATCCTGAAATTTAGCTTGGCGTCGCGACGCCCCACATGATCTCCATACAAAAATACCGAGAGTTGGACGCCGCGACTCCACTTATGGCGTCGCGACGCTGCGGCGGACTTCCTGAAACATCAAAATTCAGTATTCTACAGGCATAATGACTCCAAGACTTTCATATAAATATAGAAGCTCATCCAAAAACCTAGGAAGTGAGGCTAATACACAACTCAAGACTCAAAAACACATATTTTAGAAAGATCCAATGAGGAAGATTGAAGAGCGACAATATGAGATAAATGCGGTGACGTCCAAAGACGAATGGAATCGATTCAGGTTTAATCTTCTAGTTTCTTCCTTTAACTCTAATGATTTCTGTTAGATTCATGACCATGCTTTCATTGTTTTATTATTTGGTCATGAACTAACTCTATTATTCTAGAGAATGATATAGCCAATGTTTGAACCTATGTGTTGTCTATCAATTTAATTTTTATGAAGTTTTAATTCAGTTTATTTATATTCTCTTGTATTTAATGCTTATTGTTTGTTGGCCACAAATTGAGATGATGAATGTTTAGAATATATCGTTCGGGAGAGAGAGATTTTGAATAGGATCTAAAGAATATAACTTATGAGATTTGTAGAGTTCGGGAGAATCTATAATCCCTTTTGAATTCGTTAACAAAGAATCACATAACGTAATGAATTGTTAATTACTAGATTTTTAAAGGGATATCGAAGTCTGTAATTGATAGTATATTCACTCGGCACTCGGGAGAGGAAGTTAGAATAATTTAGGGTTCTTGGCTTATAAACTACTAAACTGAATAAGAATTGATTGGCATAATAAATACATAGTGAATAACTAAGTGAAATCAGACTCTAGAATCTTTCATATTCTGATATATCTTTATCAAACATTTTGTGTCTTAATTATTTAGTTTTTAATCTAAATTTAGTTGCTTTTTAAATAAAGTTAGGGTTTACTAATTATAGTATTTAGTGTGAGTTGAATACAATCAATGTGGGTTCGACACTCTTTCACTTATCTTTACTAAAACTTGACATCGTACACTTGCGGTACGATACAAAATATCACAACAATAAGTATTACTATTATAAACTATTCTTAAAGTATATATATATATATATATATATATATATAATATATATATATATATATATATATATATATATATTCCTAGTCGTTGGTTTTGGAATACGGTCGAATTCCTATAACCTAGAAGACTAGCACATGTCGTATATTGGAATTGGAGTTTCAATGGTTTAACCTGATGTACCATGAGCTTTGGAATCTTGTATAGACATGTGGGTAGTGGTTGTACCGAATACTGAGTGACTCACAGGTGATTCCTAATAGTTGGAAGTACACACCACCGTCAATAGGAATCTCCTCGAGTCGAGTAACATATGTGATCCTTTGACTATAGGATAACATTGATTTTGTGTGAGATCTTCTACACTTTGATGCCATGTATGTCAGAAACCTTTCATGGTCTGGCCTCTAAATGTTCGTTGGGTTTGTACCGATGCACTCAGTAATCAAGTGCGAGTCAATATAGGATTCGTCGGCCCGTATGTGTACCATAAGGGGTTTAGGTATCCATGTGAGTAAGTCACGATTCTTAAGACTTTGTCCAAAGTCGATCACCTAGAGTGGATCGCATCAGTTGTAAAGAATTGTGGACATGTCGACATGAGATGTGCGCCTTTGGAAACTTGACGGTGTATTCTATGTTTCCTAAGCACAAATCAGACAGCCTACGACGGAGGGATTGATAAATATATGTGATGACCTCGACTTGTATAGAAAGGTCGTTCGTGTTCTTCATGAATTCGGAGGTGGCCGAATTGCGTACATATTAGCTAGGCTTATATGACGAACGTGTCTGAACTTAAAGAATTCCAATATGAAGTGTACTCGTTGAGCACTTGGGTAGCCGATTAATTTTGATAAAAGATAATATTCGATATTATAATTATCAACTAAGATAATCAAGTGTTATTGGATAACATTGATTATTTACTTTGACCTAATTGGATTAGTTGGATTAATTCAATAATTGCATAAGGTCTTAATTGTAAAATCATAATTGATGAGTGGTAAATCAATCACTATTTCCCACTTATTTAACCTAATATTTTATATAGTTTCTTGATTTTTGTGAATATTTTGATGTGTTTTGTGTTATTTTGTAGATAAATAAAGTTTCAGGACATCCTGGAGGTGATTTGGACCAAAACAATGAAAATTGGAAAAAGGGCATTTTGGTAATTTAGGCGCG